>JAJOOR010015187.1:0-29358 GCA_036250505.1 Solanum acaule
AATTTCCTTTCTTCTACCGATATGGTAAAAATGACCTTTCATTTGCACTTTTGCAATGATGACTTTTCATTTTCCCTCCAAAATTGGTTCCCCCTTTTTCATTGGTTCTTCCACTTTCCATTTTCTCTTTTTTATTTCCCATTCACACCTTGCTAAACCCAACAGCAACTTGTTTCAAATTTTTTTCTTTTCTCAATAGGAAGAAATGAAATACGATCTCTACACAATTATAGTGCATTCCAGACCTTCAATATCTTTAGGACACTATTACAACTTCATTCGTTGTGCTCCAAATGAATGGTACAAATTTAATGACGAGCAGGTATATTGGAAAATAGTAGAATTTCCTTAATTTGTTAGAAACATTTTGAGTTTACGACAACTAATTTGATATTGATTTTGTTTTAGCACAGGAGGCCTATATTATGTTTAATGCAAGGAGAGGCACTCCATGGTTTTCAGATTATATCCAAATCCATAGGGCCTTCGTAAATCTGATTATCCCCACAACTTCTCCGTGCATTCCAAATAATCATGCTTTCAATGTTGGTGAATTCAATAATGTTGCAGATGAGACAAATATGAAGCATGAACTCAACAAGATTGAGGATGATGATTCCTCTGGTAAACTCATCTTCTACTACTATTTCTGCATTTCCTTTATTTTAAATTGAGGGTCTATCGGAAATAACATTTATATCTAAACCAAGTAGATTAAGGTTCACTAGCACAAATTCAATTTTTTTTTTTTCAAGTTAAATATATGTTCAAACTTCAAACACAACATCTGAATACATTTTTTTTTCTTAAACTTCAATCAAATTTTGTTCAAACAACTACTAAACTATTTCTTTTTTAACATTAGCAGATAAAGGAATATTCTGAAGATCAATTGCAGGACGTGAAAATAAAGCACATGTGTTCAAGAGATGAAGAATTCATGGATGCATTGCATGGCGGCTCACATGTAAGTTTTGTGAATGAAAAGAAGAGGAAGCTGGAAGATTCTCCGAGTAGAGACGATTGAAGTTCAACTAGCTAGTAGTTGTCGATCAAGCCTTGGCTCTGCAGGTTTACCTTATGTAATGGCTAGTAGCAGCAACAACAAAATGAGTAATTTGAACTCATAGAATAGTCTTTTTGATATAATGCTTTGGATTCCCATAGGTGAATTCAAAATTTTGAGTTAATGGATTCAAAGATAGAAATGATATCTTATTGGATTTTGGATGAATTATTTATAAAAAATGGTTTTCGTTTGGTGTTTGAATATCTTTCCCTTGGACTTGTGAATGAAAGAGTTTTGAGTAGTTATTGTATTCTATTGAACCTGTAATTAGAATGCTACTCACGTCCAGTCAGGTCTCAATGTGTGTTCGGTATGAAAGGAAAAATGTTTTATAATTTTTCATGTTCGGTTGGTCAAATATTTTGAAAAATATTTTCTCTAGGAAAACAAACTCCTTAAAAATGAGGAATCTGATGACTTCCCTAATGAAAGTAGGGAATTTTTGAAAAAAAATATTATGAAAAACATTTTCCTTTCGTATCGAGAAACATCCACAATGTACTACTCTTGAACTGGCCTAAGTAGTTTTTGGATATCTTGTTTAGTTTATTATGTATCAATGCATTAAAGTTGCAACTTGCTAAATTATGTAATACTACATTTTCTAGTTGTTGTACTTTACTGTAAACAACATATTTAGTGTAATGTGACAATGATATAACGTGATGATGGTATGGATCGGAGAGGGTGATGTGTATGTAGCTTTATATCTATATTGAGCAAGATACGGACTATTTCTGGTAGATTGTGTAAAAGATATCAAGAGTAAATTAAAGTATGTAAAGCAAATACAGTAATGAAGATCGAAGTCGTACAGAAATGGAGAATAGAACCATGACGATAAATAATATGATAATTGAAGCCAAAGAAGCACAAGTAATACTAAAATCAAAGAATAAGATTGTATATACGAGAGTAGGAATAATAATAATAATAATAATAATTACGATAAGGAAACTAGGTCATGCTCGAAACTGATTTGGATACGTTTTACCCGAGTCAAAAGTTTTCTATCGGAAACAACCTATCTATCTTTGTAAGGTAATCGAATTTGTCTAACCATCTATTAATCGAATTTATTGATTTGAATAGTCTAGACTCCATTCGTTGGGGTAGGGTTAGTTAAAGGGGAAAACACCACCCTATTCAATATTTCTCAATTTTCAAAAATCTAACACAAAATCCTTTTTTTGTTGCCATGGAATCGACCTGTGAATAAGGTTAACTCAATGAAAACCTAAAAATTACAGGTACAACATAAGATAGAAGACAATCCAAAAAATGAAGACTCAACCAACTCATGGAAAATGTGAGATCGTCAAGAGGTTGCTTCTTTTTACGCCGCGATCAAAATAAAATGGTAAGAAGTCATAATGAATAGTCACAATCGAAATTTGGCTCTAATCGATAAACTCTAACTAAAGTGGATCGAATTCCATCCATCTCACCATTTTCTATATACAAGTGTGTCATGATCACAATATTAATAACGATATGATATGTGCGTTTATTTTTCTACACTAAAAAAGACAACACCTTGCATGTGCTATGGCTGAATTTTATTTGCTTTGATTTTTCTCAAGTTGTTATCAATTAAATATTGTCCACATTTTGATATTTATTATCTACAAATTAGTAATTAATATTAGCAAACTCCAAAAAAAAAATGATCACAATCATCTTATAGTAGGAGATAGTAATTGTTATCTTTGACTAACATAAGTATCGAATAACTATACTATCAAAGCTTGAATAGTAAACATATTTTTGCATTCATTAGAATTTGGGTGTGTAAACTCAATGTCCATACAATTTTTATTTTCTTTTACAATAATAGTAATGTCTAAACTAGCTTGCGAATTTCCACTAATAATAGAAAATATTGATTATACTATCTTTCATTAGTATAAATATTGAATAACTCTGATTATCAAAGCTTGAATACTAAACATATATATTTTTACCTTCACTAAAATTTAAATGTATGAACTCACCGTCATACAATTTCCTTTTTTTGATATTCACGATATTGGTGTTTGAATTAGCTTGTGAATCGTTAACATAAATGTCGAATAACTTTGTCGTATAAATATTTTTACCTCTATACAAATAGCCACGGTTCTATTAATTAACCAATTTCGGAGCTCTAGACGATTGCCGGAAAACCTTCATCGGACTTACCAAATACCATCCTTTCAACTTCTCCGGCGAGCAATTTACATCATTTCCGCCGGATACTGACGTCATCGCCACATTCACCGATCTCGATCTCATCACCGTCGTTATTGCGAATTCCTTAATCCTCGTATCATTGCAGTAGTATGCTTTCGATTCCGATTCGTTCTCTTTCCCTCTCTTCCTTAACTTAAACATCCACCAGAACGATGCCGTTTTGTTACTTTTCTCACTCTCCGTCTTCCTTCTCCGGTCACCGGAATCAACATTTCGCGATTTTAGAAACGGAATTCCGACGGATTTTGATCTACATAACTCCGTCTCGCTGCTGCCGTCTTCTTCGCCGGTTTTGTTACTCTTCTCACTCTCCGTTGTCTTTCTTCGGTCACCGGAATCAACATTTCGCGATTTGAGAAACGGAATCCCGACGGATTTCGATCTACATAACTCCATCTGGCCGCCGTCTCCGATTTCCCTACACTTCTCACTCTCCACCTGGTTCCTCCGGCTGCTAGAATTAACATTTCGCGATTTCAAAAAAGGAATTCCTACAGATTTTGATCTACAGAACGCCGGTTCCTCGCCGTTGATTTTGCCGGAGGATGAAGACAACGACGTCGTAGATGCGGCGCAGTTAGAAGAGCAAGGGCGCACTTTAGCACAGATAGGGCAAAGTTCGGAAAGTCGATCCCGGAGACAAATTGAACAAACTCCAGTAGTAGTTCGCCGTTTCTTCGAAGGGTGTTTTGGACATTTCCATGCTTCTTCTTCATTATAGTACGCCATTTCTGTAAGTCTCTTTTTTCCCTCTCTCTTTTTATTTTCTCGTAAATAATTCTCAAATTTCATAAGGCACTCTTTCTATATATATATTATCGGTGTGATGCGCGAATATTATTAAAATAAACTATGTTGTTAGGTGTTTGGTGTGTGTGAATAAAACTTAACGCGGATAAGGAAAATGAAAACGACGTGTTGAATGCATGCGTAGCCGTCTCATATCTATTTCTTGAATTGTTGTAAAGACTTTTACTATACTATAATTAATAATATAATTTGAACACGTTCAAGATTTAGCGTAGGTAAAAAGAAAAATAGTAGGTGAGTTCTTTTGTTGTTTATTTCAATTTTGGTGGGACATAAATATGTAGAGTTTGTGCGTATGAGAAATAATAAGTATGTGATTAAATAATTGACGTATAATTATCATTGTAGTTGTATAGAAGTTATTTTGAATTATTATTTTGGTAAATATGGTGTTTTGGATAAATTTATAATTTGCATGCACTTCAATTAATTAGAATTTCGAACCATTCAGATTGAATGTGGAAATTTTAATTTGTACTTATGATTTTTGAATAAAAGAAATTACAATCTAAATTAAGCTTAGAACAGATTGAATTTTTAAGTTCGGTTTGAGTATTTCAAATTTTGATTTTCACTTTGGAGCTTTAAAGACATGTCATAATAACAACCTTAATTTACCTAATAGTTTGCTCCTGAAAATGAAAGCTTAGAAGAAAAAAATTTGAACTTTATGATTTAAAAGGTAAATCATAGGTAAATATCTACCCTAAAAAATCAAGTGTCCTCTAGGAGACAATAAAAATATCTACACTGAAAATGAATTGGTAATAATCTAAAAAAGGACGTGTATAATTTAATGTAAACCATCAAAATTTTGCACTGAAGTTTTATACCTAATTTACGAGGTAAGTGCATAAAACTAAAAACTCAAAGTGAAATGAATACACAGTAAATATTTTTTTATTTTTTTGTTTCTCATTTCAGTCTTCAATATTCGTATTGAAATTTGAGTAAATTAAAGTTCAAATATTATGGGTCCATTTTTGAAGGGGCCAACATGATTTTATTCCATTTCTAAACTCAAATCTACTATCACTGATTTTTTTAAAAAAAATCAAACAATTCCACCACTATTGATGTTGATATCGAAAAGATCATAATCGAATACCAAATAAATTAATGCAAGGGACAGTACACATTGACTTCTCCACACCCAAGAATTGACTGTTCGAAAGTGATAATACTAAAGAAATCTATTGTAAGATTTTGTATTACTAATTGGAAAAGAAAAGTTTTTTGAACTTGGCCTTACCATTTCTAGGTTAAAGTTTTCTTCATTAAAACACGGATTGATTTTTCTATAATTAAAAAAAAAACATTGGAGCCGACAATCGGTTTAGATGTAGTGTTATCTCGTATGTTTAAGATATTTGGGTTCTAAACAATAATCATGTTATTAAAAAAGTAAAATGTAAATGTTAAAAAGTAAGTAAAAATCAAGGTAGTCTGAGTATTGTATTTGATGGATTCGATCTTTAAAGTTTATTTGACTATATCTTCTTGAGTCAGAGATATATTAGAAACGGCATCTCTATGACTTTACCTGTATAGGCTATTGTTCGGGAGTTTGAAATTTTTTGTATATGAATCGAACTTTATGATATTATCATGAAATTAAAAGTTACATCAATTGAACTTAGTGACACTATCCTGAAATTTGAAGTAACAAAATTTGGAGTTCAAAAAAGTAAAAAAAAAAACAATATATATAAGAACAGTACAATCATGTCTTTTAAAAAATTAAAATACAACATCATAAAAAAGAAATCTATTTTAAGATTTTGTAGTACCAACCTGAAAAAGAAAGGATTTTGGCATCTTGATTCTTATTTGACCTTTTACTATTTCTAAGTTAAAAAATGTTATAAATCTTTTTAACAATTTCTTTTTTTCTTTTTAGGTTTGAAAAATAATAAACTCTAACTTAGGGTCAAAATCTGTAGATATAATTATTGGTACAAAGGCAGCATTTATCTTGCACTAATAGGATTTGGTAGTAGCAATATGACATTGGATTATTATATGAGAAAAACATTGAAAATTGGAGGTGGGGTCAGGATTCAAAAGGTATGAATCTTGATTTTTTTTCAAGTTGATGAATTTTAACATAAAAAAACACTGGATTGACCTAAATTACTAAAATTTGATCAATTTTGCAGTCGACACTCTAGCTCTGTCACTATTGAAAATCAAGGTGGATTGAAATGTATTTGACATTTAAATAGGATAAGTTTTTCATCAGTACTAATTGAACATGAATACGATACGAAAAATGTTAGATAACGAATCATTTGAACTACATAGTTAGAGAATATAATCACTTTTAATTTTGTCTAGTCTTAATTATATGTTAGAAGCACAATAATGTTCACTCTCATATTTACATATTTGATCTCATAATTCCATTTATATAAACTTGCTCATATTACCAGTCCCACATGATAAGATTATAGTAGGCTGAGAACCAACACAAAATAAGTTGATTAAATGAAAATGCAAATTGAAAAAATGAAAATAAGAGGGAGTTAAAATCTGTCCTTAACAAGAATATCAACAATTGATATTAAAAGTGTTGGTCAAAAGAAAATTTCGTATAAATTTAAAAAATCCTAAATTGAACATGACCAACTTATATTTTTCGAATAATTTAACTTATAGATGCGGTTGGTATTTTTACTAAGTGTATACCTAACTCAAAAAGAAAAAAAAATGCTTAAAAGCTTGTTGAACCAATTTAAAAGTTTACTCAAGAACTCAACTTAATACTTTCTTCTAAAGAAACTTAATAGCCACTTAATTTGTGATGATCTAAAAGCAACTATTGAATTTTCACTTCCAAGTTATACAAACACATTTTTGAAAAAAAAAAAAAACTCGTTTTTGAACAAAGAAAAGCTTACATGGTATGAACAACAACTTATGCGTACTTACCACCAACGGATGTGTGGTGTAGTGGATAGGGCAGTTCCTCCTCTTAACGAAAGGTTTTGGATTCGAGCCCTAGGTATGAAAAAATCCTTGGTAAGGAGCGTTACCCTCAAATGAAGCTCTACCCAATGCGAATACGGAATAGTCGGACTTCAATACAAGTACCAGACACAAAACTCCTACTTGCAAAAAGAAGGTGGTAATGTTGGGTACTCTTGTGCAATTTTTTTTTTTATGAAATCCAAGGATACTTTCACAAACCCTCCTAGATAAGTAGAGGATAAACATACGATTGATAAAAAGATGGAAAAATCACTATCCATACATAAATAAGACCTCATATTACTAAATATATAGATACTTTTACTTATTTTGTTCATTTTGACTTGTTCACTATTTCAAAAACAAATTTTCACTTTTAATTGTTATTTTTAACATATCAAGAGAAAATCATTATTTTTCTTCTATATTATCCTCATTATTAATTATTTGTTCCTCAAATCATTTTTCAAAGATGTAAGACAATACATTGATTAATACCGATATTAATAATTGTTTCTTAAAGGGCATGTAAAGTTAAAATATAACCGATAAAAGTGGATGGAGGAAGTATTTACTAATCAGAACTTTTTTACAAAAACATAACAGATTTGGGCTTTCAATATACCCATGGGTTTTAAGCTTAATTTAAGGAAGAATTCCTTTCTACACCATTGTTTTAGAAATGTTTTTTCTTGGCTAAAACAAATAGATTCCTCGATCTATTTTCGTATCTCTCATGATACTATATATTTTAACTCGAACAACAAGGTTATGAAAATCCACGAGAAGCTCAAATTCAATCACGGATTCATCTTCATCGACCCATGAAATAAGATAACTTTGGGCCCAAGAATTTAAAAAGGCTTTCACTTTGCAGAAATGGCCTCTTTTAGGAATCGTATTTAAGGAATAGTCATAATGATAAAGTTTTAAAAGTTCAATCAAAATGATTTTAGATATACAATTGGATTATTAGACCTAACTCAATCTCAAAAATTAATCTATGAAGAAAAAAATATTCAAATATACATAAGAAAATCATCCATTCCTTTTTCATCCAACGTAAAACTCTTTCATCATGTGACAATATTTTTTATTTATTTTTTGATTGACTTACGAGTTAGAATTCCAAAATTCAACTAAAGTTATTATCATCAGCAGACTAATTTCTCTCAAAATCGGTTCAGGAAATAAAAAAAAATGTAGAAAGACCTAGAAAATGGAGGTTGGTGAAAGTTGATATTTTTTCGATTTCAATTTATTTACCATAATATTCATATTAATTGATATTCATGAATAGATCATGAAAATGATCTGAAATATATAACAAATGCTAAAATAAAACACTAAATAATAATTATTATTAATATGTTAACAATAATAAATAAAAATAAAAATTTATTTTTAAATAATGGACCAATAAAAATAAAGAGATGAGTATATATATGATGTAATAATGGGAATGGGTTGTTAGCAAAAGGCTGCTGAAAAGGTCTTGTTTTATATTGTTTTTATGAAATCGTGGCGGCTGCTCCTAATAAAGCAATTACTCTCTCCGTTTCATATTATTTGAATCCGATAAATTTACTAAATTAATTTTTTAAATATATTTTAAAATTTTAATTATTATTATTTTATATAATTATTTAATATTAATTAATATATATATATATATATATATATATATAAGTCAAGTAATATAAAACGAAGAAAATATATATGGACAAATTCAGAATTCGATGTTTATAAATTTCTACGATCATCTCATGTTATACTAATTCCTTCCTCTCGTGTTAATTGATGTTTTAGCTCTTTTTATGTCATTAAGAAATCAGTAAATATAAAGTTACAATTTCCTCTTAAATATTGTGGTTAATTTAATGTTAAGAACATAGTGAAAAAAAATTTAACAGCATATAAATTATTATAAGAAATTTAAATAAGCAAGCTAATAAATGTAATGATTTGATTGGAACTATAGAGTCTAGAGAAACTTCAAGAAAAAAAACAATTGTTATAATATGCAAAAGAAAATAAAACAAAAACAAAATATAGGATTCCCATTTCCCCTTATTTATTTTAATAATTTTGGATTATATTTGAGGGGTCCATTCATGGTAAAGAGAATAAAGGTTCTTTTTAAAAATAAATAAATTAAAAGAATTGTATAAGAGGTCATTTTTTGTGTGCTATTCCCTTTGGGGGGGTTTCATTGTTTTTTTGACTTAAATGACAATCATAGTTTATTGGGATAAGAGTATGAAAAATACTTCAACTTTGGTCGAATTTATTGTTGCGATACTAAATTTTCATAAGGACCTATTACCTCTCTAGACTATTTAATAGTGTATTTTTTACCCCCTGAACTATTTAATAGTGTATTTTAAAAATATATATGTGCCCACGTGAACACATTACTATTTATAATTTTGCATTATTTTTTATGTCCACGTGGGAAAATATATATGTTTAAAATACGGTATTAAATAGTCTAGGGATGTAATAGGTCCTCATGAAAGTTTAGTATTTCAACAACAAATTCGACCAAAGTTGGGGTATTTTTCAAACTCTTATCCCTAGTTTATTTAGACTATAGTCAAATTTGGGAATGGTAGTTGCATTTCGGGGTTCATTTCCTTGTAAGTATCTAATATTTCGAATTCACTAACTCGATTGTTTGAGATTTTTTATATTTTTTACAAAATATGTTATTTAGCCGCTGCTATTTAAGAAGGCACGCTAGTCAAACCAATAGAAAAATAGGCAAAAATGGTTGTATTCGGCTATGTATGTATGGTTGAATTTCAAGCAAAAGTGATTGAATTCAGTCATATAAAACTTCAGACATCAAATGATTGAAGTTATTATAAAATGGATAAACTAATAATTTACCTACAAGAGAGATTGTCCAGATATTAATCACAAAATTAGATAATTTGTACACTTTGACCTTTTAGATTTGTCTTGTGTAGAGCTATTTAAAAGGGAGGTATTCGCTATCATTATATGGGATTTTTCCATTTCTAAAATTCGAATTAGAAACTATCAATTAAGAATATATGAATCTTATTTATCTTTGTCTTCTCCGTTATTTAACCTTCGAGTTGTTCTTACAAAGTCTTCCATTTAATTTTGTGGACTATACCCTTCGTAAGTACTCCACATAGCAATAAGGGAAGTCAACTATTACCTTTTTTTTAAAGAAAAAAAATATAAGGGATAATAATCAAAAATGCATTTACAGTATCATTTTTTTGTTGTGAGTTTTTATTTGAGCAATTAAGTGTTTCAAATTTTATCTGAACTATTATCAGCTATTTATCAAAACATAGCTCGACTAGTATTTGATGGTGCCTGGTCTACTCTCTTCTTTTTTTGTTTAAAAATGGTATCAAATGACACTCCACGTGGATACCTAAAGGAATTAATTAGAATTTTTTTTTAAAAAAATGATCAAAAGCACACTTGTTATATCTTTTTTGAGAGTTTTCTATTTGAATTATCGTATTTAAGTTTTCTGTTTGAACTATCACTAATCATTTATCAATACTCATTGCAAAATTCATTGACTCTTTTACCATATGTATTATGTCATTTGTAAAAGACGAATTTGTAGTTATTTAGGATAAGCATTATTGAGTGTGAAATGTGAATAAGTTTGTTGTTTAGAATAGGTAGGCATTAGCCATTTATTAGGAGGAAAAATCAACATAATGATTCTAATATTTTGACTATTTTTACTTCAATAAGTGTTTCACTAAAAAAGAAATAAAAGACTAAAGTTTCGAAAATCAACTTAACTTTTTAAGGAAAAAATTGATTTTCCAAAGAGAGTCGCCACTTAATTTTTTAAAGAAATTAAGAAAACTTATAAATTTTCGAAAGATTTAAACAAATTAAAATCAATTGAAAATCCAAAGGGTTCAGGGTTCAATTTACATTCCGAGAAGGTGTTAGGCCCTCAAAATGTCCGCTAATTTGCGGTTGACCAATGATTTGACTAAAACATTTGACTATCTTGAAAAGTATTAACTAAGTAAAGAAAACTTCATTTTTTCTTTCATTTGTTGAAAGGAAATAAACTAAAGGGATTTTAAGGAAAATAACTCGTATATTTCAAGATAAATGATAGAAAATATTTCAATTTGAACATAAAAAGAAGAAATGGCTTTCTTTTGGGAATTTAATTAAATAAAACCAAATCAAGTAAAAGATTAGTTAATACAAACAATAAATAAATAAGAGTAAGGAAGAAATATTGAATTTGGGCCTTTTGCCCAAATTTCAAATATGATAGGCTGTTGGCCCAAAACCTGTCCTAAGCTAACAAAAGAGCTGCAAATAGATGTGCTTTGGCCCCATTTAACTCAAATTGTCTGCTCGAATTTTTTTGAGGCTTTTGAGCTCATTTTTTACCTTAAGAAACTGTATACACTGAGTGTATACAACATGTATCTTGGCCCTGAACCCCTGCATTCAATCCTGTATATCCACCTTTAGACATGTACGCCTGTGTTTTGCATATTTCAACCTGTATTTCTGATAATCTGGCATGTATATCAATATTTTCATCGCGTATACCACTGTATACTGCTGTATGTCTTGGTCCCTGTCCTATCTTCTAAATTAAAGATTGCTAGTAACAAATGCGTTTCAACCCATTTTTGTTCTAAAATGCTGCTTGGACCTGCTGGCAACAAAAGAATTTGGGCTTAAGCCCATTTTCGTGCCTAAAGTTCTATGTATACACATAATGTAAACTGTTGTATATACACTGTATACAACCCATCTTTGGGCTTTTCGAGACTGCTATTTCAGCTTTCAGCGACTCGAACAAGATGCGGCTGACTAAAAAATGATCCAACTCAATGATATGCAAGGATTAAAGTCAAATAGACTCGGCCAAAGTCACATGTAATCAAAGTAAAGGAAAATGATTAATGTACTCCCTCAAATGCCTTCTATAAATAAAGTTACAAGAAGATATAATTCAATGCATATGCTGGACAAAATATGATAATTTATAGAAATATTTCAACTTGCAGTTGGCTCCCAAACAAAAGATAAAGGCATCTTTATTCCAAAAATGTGGAAATCATGACGATATTAACAATCCACATACAAGAAAACATATAGAATAAAGCATCAACACTCACTGCCTAACACATTCAAATGAATCAAACCAACATTACTTGAACACTAACATTATAATGGAGTTTTGGAAAAACAGTAGTTAACCAATTTTAGAAAAAGAGAAAGAAAAGCAAGTGAGTCTGAAGCTTTAAAATCCAAAACAATGATGCTATAAATGAGCATGAATAAGACACGAGAGTTAACAAATTTTATCCAAAGCTATTAATCATTATAATTTGTTGGGTGCAAGATGTATTTGGAACAACACATAATGATAAACATGTATAAAATAAAATTTCTCCCTAAATTGGATGTGAAAAGATTTTTAAACATGCTTTAAAAAACACAATCCCAATAATTCAAATTATAACCACTAGAAGCTAAATAGACTACTGCATAATCCATTGACACTTTAGATTATAAGTTATGACACATTGTAGTTGCTCAATTGTTAAGACCAACAAAAACACAATTAACATTATTTTAAAGCAAGAAACAGAACAACAAATGGAAAATGACATCAAGAGAGTCGACATAATTATGAATTTGAATCAATTTTAAACTGAAATCTTTAATCGACACCTATGCGGATACCCAAACAAAATAATAAATCAAGATCAGTATTAACAGCCTTTTGATCAGGCTAAAATAGCAACAAAAACTGGATTTGAAACTAAACAGCCCATCTTATATGCAATTTACACAATAAAGAAACAAACCGACAGGGGAAAAACATTCATCTGTAAAAGAATTAACCCAACGGAACTCGCAAGAGTCTAAGATGATGAAATTTTTCTTGAAAAGAATTTAACACTAAAAGCAAATTAAATACATCACTACATAAGAAAAGAAATACGACTAAACTAAGTCCATAAACAAGCC
This sequence comes from Solanum acaule, assembly GCA_036250505.1. Taxonomy (NCBI): domain Eukaryota; kingdom Viridiplantae; phylum Streptophyta; class Magnoliopsida; order Solanales; family Solanaceae; genus Solanum; species Solanum acaule. The sequence continues at coordinate 13,097 of JAJOOR010015187.1, forward strand.
ATGTATAAATCAAGATTTGGAGAGAATGTTACGCCCTTTTTAGAGCAGTGAGCTGAGACAAACGAAGCTTGAACTGACTTCCACCACCACCCTTGAACCGATTCTAATGAACAGAGAAAGAGACTAAAATCTAGACTCAAGAACCTATGGCTTCAAACATTAAAAGTACTTGATCTTCCCTTATTTTCACTCTCCATTCGAATTAATTTTGGCTTCCATATCTAGTGTGCCTTTCTATATCACTCCATATTTGTATCTATCTGTATGCTTTCTATATATATTCTTGGTCCCACCGCCACAAATGAAGGGCATAGAGCTTTATATATATACGATTTAAGGCAGATTTGGGGGGAAGAAACAACTGAATTTTTTTGGATGAATTAGAAATTCGAATCCCTTTGGATAAGCTTCAACCAGCTGGAATTAGTACAAAACTCAACGGATTGATAAGGAGGACCGTCCGATTTTAAGCAAAGGATGATCGAGGCAACAAATTTTGACACCTATAAAAATTCGACAACGGTCCTTCTACGGAGAGGACACGCGTTGCTCGCCTTGGGCTGCTGGGTCGATTCACTGATGGACTGGGCTGGTTTTGAGGTTTTGGGTTTCAATTTCGCGGCGTACTGGGTTTGCGTCTGGTTTGATTCGCAGATGAAGAGGAGGAAAATGCAAGTGTGGGGTCGTGTTTGGTATTGTTGTGCTGCTGTTGGGTTTTTTGTATTGTTGAAAGAATGGGTTCTTTGGTATTGTAATTGATGGGCTTGGATTTTTGTTGGTTATGTATTAAGAGTGGGCTGCTGAAGGTATTGAATTGGAACTGGGCCGGCTGAAATATAGGAAAGGCCCAAAACTTTGGTCAAATGGGTTTAAGGTGGGGTAGGAGGGTTGGTTGTGTTTGTAATAAAAAGACTAGGTTTCGAATTGAGGATTTGGCCAAATAGATTGCAATTATGGCCTATTGAATTTAAGAATTTAGCCAAATTGAGCTTAATTGGTGATTCGGCTAAAAACTAAATAGAACGAATTAATATATTTAATTAATGAACTTCTTAATCTTAATGAAATAAAATAATTAACTCAAATATAAACTAAATAATTTAAAACATAAACTATTATATAACTAAATTAATTAACCAAATATTTAATTAAAACAAAATCTTTTTGAGACGATTATTGAATATTCATAAAATATACTAATTATATACATAATTATGTAAAACATATATATTATCTAAAAATTATATTAAAAAAAAGTGACAAAACTTATTTAAAATAACTTGCAAACTATTTTTGAAATTTTTATAAAACTAATTATTTTAAATCATTTAAAAATTAAAGAAGCTCGATGATTAATTTATATTGTGGAGGTCCAAAATTGGGTGTCAACAACTGTCCCTCCTTTGACTTGGATTGATGAAAGAAATTCAAATCAAATGAAATTGACGAATCCAATTTTGACAGACCACATCTTCATATTTTAGAAAAGGAATTTCGGTACGGACTTTAGGAATTATGGCCGAATCTCGGGATCGGGTTTCCTACTTGTAGTTCGATATGCTTGATTTCACGCACGATTAGTGAAGGAATTGAAAAGTTATTCCGATACTAAATTATGAAAGAGGCGAAATGCTCGAGAATAAGATTTGAGAGCGAATGTTGGAATACAACCGAGTTTTCAACATTGAGCCCGCCTACATATCCCTTAACTTAAGGAATCAGGCTGTTTGTAGTTCGACTCAATCAGTTGAAAAAGAAATCTATTATGCAAGATAACATTTGGTTCTGGATGAGTGACAAATAAGTCGAGTATGAAAAAGAGGCTTGCAACCTCTTAGCCATGAATGCGGAGCTCTTCATATCTATAAGTAAGAACTTACACGGACATAATTCCTAAAGCTCTTGGTGCATTGTCACTCAGATTGGAAAGTCGCTTCCAGTGAACATCAAGAACTTTTTGGATGCAAAACTGAAACTGACAAACCTAAAGAAAAACTCACATGCCTTCTGATAGGGGTGTGGTTTGATTGTGGTGGAAGTCGTTCCTCAGCTTGCGTCTTAAGAGTTTGATACTCCTCTTCAGACTATGTCCCAGTTCGCTGCTGAGAAAAAGTTCCACGTTGTGCTGCATCCTTGTTGATGTCGTCCGCACCTGTGGTTTGATTTGAGAATTTATTATCATGGATGCTCTAGACAAAAATTGAAATAAACTTGTTAGTAGAAACTGTAATTGGAAGAAGTGGTGGCATCTCTTACTATGTTTTTCACCTATCTTATTGCAAGTTTCTGTGGTTACGCCATTGTCTTGGTGTTTTTTAAAAAAAATAACTTTGTTTTGAAATACGTCATATAGGTATGTTCAGTACATGTCTGCACACTCAAAGTAAATAATCAGTAGACATAGTGCCACTTTAGCTAGCGGCTTGAGTAAAAAATAAAGAAAGATCATTCATATAAAAAATGAGTATATCGTAATAGATATGCACAGACACCTTTTTCAACTAGATGAGAAAATAAAAAAGTATTAAGAGTAAAAGATAATGGATACCGCTTTCGAACACCGTATGTCCATTTGGAGATGTCATTGATTGTTTTGTACATGACAAACTCCGATGATCTCTGCAACGAGCCAGATGGCTTGATAATGATCCAATTGTTACGAGGTGGATACTCGATAATATTTCCAACTATAACGAGGTGGATGGCTCGATAATATCTCAACTATAACGAGGTGGATGACTCGTTAATATTCCAGCTGTAACGAGATGGATGGCTCGATAATATTCCAATTGTAACAAGGTGGATGCTCGATAATATTCCAACTGTAACGAGGTGGATGTCTCGATAATATTCCAACTGTAACGAGGTGGATGCTAGATAAAATTCCAACTGTAACGAGGTGGATGACTCGATAATATTCTAATTGTAATGAGGTGGATACTCGATAATACTCTAACTGTAACGAGGTGGATGACTCGATAATATTCCAACTGTAACGAGGTGGATGCTCGATAATATTTCATCTGTAACGAGGTGGATGACTCGATAATACTCTAATTGTAATGAGGTGGATGGCTCGATAACATTCCAACTGTAACGAGGTGGATGCTCGATAATATTCTATTTGTAACGAGGTGGATGACTCGATAATAGTCGAACATAGTTCAAAATAACCTGAAAAGGACAAACAAATATACGAACCAGTTATGGGGTGGATCGCCCAACAAAACTATATACCAAAGTCTTTTGATAGACCAATCAAAACATATAATCCACTTATGGGGTGGATACCCAACAAATTTTGAAATCTTGACTCTGACATTGTCAAGAAACACGTATGCCTAAATTGCTATGCTACAATCATATTAAAAAACTATATCGACGTATATGCACGTCGCGACTACGATTCTCTCTTTAAAAGACAGAATTATCGAGGTGAATAACTTAATTCTTTCACACGAAGATTAAAGTCAATCTCGTCTTCCTTGACAAACTCAACAAAATTTGAGTTTGTTACTGACATCTTCAATCGTTATCGAAAACTTGTAAAGATTTGATAACTTCAACTGTCATTAGGATATTGCGATCTCCAACATCTTTTTATGTGATGGACTTGGTGATTTTCTGTTGCAACACTTCTAAGATATTGTCACTTTTGATTATCTTCAGATTTGGTGTCGATTTTACATATGATCCTGACTTTACCAATACTATCACCTGTACAGCTTGACACCAAACTTTAGTATCGACGATGAAATGAAGAATATAAGTAAAGATAAAGCGCTAGATTAAGTCATTTGGCTTATCAAGATTAGGCTACGATGAGCCTAATGGTGACTTTGATCATGACTAGTCACTAGCGATCATCCAACAGGTTGTTTCTTAAAACTTTGAAAGAATCTATTAGCGTTTGTCTTCAATATTCCTGCAAAATAAAAAGAAATTGTTTATAAATCACTTGAGGCAACATAATGAAATGAAGATAAAGTGAGATGGAAAGTTTTCTAATTTCTGTTAATGAGGCCACGATGGGTGTAAATGATGCCTTTCGCCACACTTGACTGCGTTACATAGCCATTTTTGTGACTTCAATGTTCCTGCATCCAAAGAAAAATTCTTGGTTTGAAAGACTGATTTGTGTTGGTCTTATCTTCATGCAGTTGGCTTACACGCTCGTTTGTCCTTTATAAGATAGTCTTGATGGAATTTTTGAGGACCCTTCTCAAAAATTCTGTCCCAGTCTAAAATACGAAAAAACTCTTGTATCTTGCTTTGTTAATTCTGAGGTTGCTCATTCTGGATTTTGAGGTCCCTCCTCAAAATTCTGTCCCAGTTATAAGTCTTTTAACAAATTACATTTTTGTGGAATTTTTGACATCGTCTCAAAAATTCTGTCCCAGTTGTAAACTTGATTTTCTAGAAAACTTCATCTTAATTTTTTTTCCAGATCCACTCAAAACTAACCCAGTTGCGTTTTGATCTTCAGTCTTGACTTGTTGGAGAAGTCTATCTTCAAAAGAATTTTTGAGATCCTCTCAGAAATTCTATCCCAATTTCCATTATAAAGAGAAATGGAAATCTTACGGGGAATATGGCCGAGCCGTTGTGGCGCCTATTTATCCCGTTGAGGCAGAAATCATGTCAAATGTAGTTCATTACAAGAAATGCGCGATAAAACGGACAAAAAAAAGATTAAATATGCATTTTCGAAAGAAAGATAACAATAACCTCGTATGCAAAAATCTGGTCAATGCTGGGCATACTCCTTTTCAACCTTTGATGGCGAATATCTTCAAATGACTCTGTTCAGAAGTATCTTGTACTTACTCTTTAGCATCTAATAAGTTATCATTCGGGGAGGCTTAATCAATATTGATTAAATTGTTGTTGATCATGATTTAAATTTTGTGCTTGAGGGTTGAACAATTCTATGTGTCGTGTCCAACAACTCCTGAATGATAAACACATCTGTGGTCAGCCCTGTAAAATTTTCCCAAAGGATTGGCTGATCTTCCTTTTATAAGATGGAGCATACCCACTGCTTTCAACCTTTCATAAAGTTGAGTTTGAGATTCCTTCAGTGGTGTAAAAACTTTAGGAGATTTCCTAAAGTTTGGATGAGGGAATCGATTCTGATTGACATTGTGCTGTCGATAATTTCTTTATGGAGTAGATCGCATGTGGGTAGCTATGACCATAGATACCTCTTTTTCTTTTCATTTTGACATATTCATATCCCTGATTCGGGTTGCTTTGTCATTAGTTCGCAATGCAATAAGGTTTGTGACCTTTCCCATCTTGAAACCATCTTCCAAAGCTTCTCCCACCTTGCCGATCTCAACAAACTTTTGTCCCATCATGCACAACATTCTTTCATAGTACTCAGGTTTTTGAGTTCGAATAAACATTTCAATGATTTCACGTTTAGACATAGGAGGTTGAACTCTTGCAGCCTCTTTTCTCCAACGAAGAGCGTATCTCGATAGTTTTCTATAGACTTCTGATTGATTTTCTCCAAATAGTAGCGATCAAGGGCAACTTCTATGTTATGTCCAAATCTTTCATTGAAATCCTTTGCGAGTGCATTCCAACTCGTCTATTGTTTTAATTCTTGCGATGTAAACCACTCTAGAGCTTCTTCATTTAGACTTCGACTGAAGAGGAACATCAACAATGCTTTGTTTTTTCCAACTCCCACGAGTTGATCACAATAATTTTTAAGATATGCTAGAGTATTTCCAGTTCCATTAAAAGTGATGAACTTTGGTACTTTGAACCCTTCCGAAAGGTCCAAATTTGGATAAATGTATAAATTTTCGTAGTTCAGCCCCATAACTTCTGAAAAGTAAGCAAGTTCTTTTATCACTTTCTTAATCTCTTCCTACATGATCTGCTTAGTCTTTTTCTCTTTGGCCCTTCACTCCTTCTCCTTCTCTTCGTAGTGGTCAAGTTCGGAATAGGCAGTATAGTGAAGGTGTGGTTCGATTTGGACTGAGATATAAAAAGTGACTTTTGGAGGTAAGGATTGAGCGCTTAGTGGATTTTGAGTGCCTTTTGCAGGGGTCTAGTACATAAAAGTGGATGTTTGAGGATTGTTGACATTTAAGCTTTGAAATTGAGGGAAAACTTGAGGGTTAGGATTTAGGCTTTGAAGAGGGGGTGGTGTTAGGTATGAAGTGCTGGCGTGATGAAGTTCTGGGATAGTTAAGTTGATGGTGGAGGGATTTTGAACAGGGTTGGAGGGTGGGTTATTTAGGACATGTTCCGAGTTGAATTCAGAGGAGGAAAATAGAGTGAAAGCCTTCCATCGCTTGGATTGTTGATATCGACAACCGAAATTGACAAATCTTGATTTTTCTAGAGCTCAACCCTCAACTCAGCAATCTATTGCATCAATTGTGCAATTAACTCATTTTGTTCAACGGTAGAGGGCTGGACTATAGCAACTTCGATCAGGCCAATATTCTCACTATTCCGAGTCATTTTTTTTCCTTTCAACAAAATTCAATTGGGGAAGGAATATTTGAGAACTTTGAATGTTCATTCAATTTCTCAACACAAATCAGTTTTGAGTACTTAAAAAAGAAAAATAACTCAAAAGACAAATGTGTTAGTTTGTGTAGGTTATAAGTAATACAAAATATCACACATGATCACAAACACATAAGAGTTGCTCCATTTAAAGATACACGAGCCCACGGATATAGAAAAGTGACTAAATAGATAGGAATTTGTCTATTTGATTTTGGGATTAGTGAATCAGAAATGTCGACTCGAGACAAAGTTGGTTGCATCTTTCATTGACATACTTCTAATTTTCGATTGAGATGAAATTCCAATATCATTGCAAGAGTTGGACAAGATAGGATTTCTCAAAAATGGGGTCTGAGCCTTGATAGGTTGCCTACGTATTTTACGGAGGAGAATTCAGGTCCTACATAGTTCAATCCACTTGAATCTCTTTTCAATTTGAGGTAAAGCGATAACTTTTTTTTTTGAGATGAGAAAGTGAGATTTGAAAAATGAAGTTTGAATTTTGTTGAGAAACTAAAGACTCAAAGAGTATTTGTGCGCACTTTTGATAGTGACTCTATATTTGTGCTTAAAGGGTTTTAGAAAATAGATTTTTTCCCGAGAATGAGTAGGCTAGATCATCTCCAAATAAAGCAACATAATCACGCAAGCAATTATGCCACATAAACAGTTATAGCGCATTCTAAACAGATATGTGACCATTTTGTGTCAAGGGTAGGCCTAGCGATTTGAAGGATGTATAATGTTGTTTGAAACATTTCATTTCCCCAAAATCCAAAATTTATACACTCATTTTGAATAAAGGTGAATGGGGATACAAAAATAGGGGAAATGGGATACAAAAAATACTCAGTCCCACGCAGGGATACAGTTCTAAACTATGCTTCCCTAGAAGGTCTTTCGTCCTTGAACTTCTTGTCGTCTCCGGGTGCCAACGCCTTTGGATAGACTAGTAGCTTGTAAACTTATTTCTTCAACTAGAATAAGCTAATCTACTCCTTACCCTAAGGGACAATGATTTTTCAAACAACGTATATATCCTTTAAATTTAAAAACATAAGTATGTATGATTACTTTTTTATTGACCAATTGGTCAAATAGTCACAAGGTGGGCTTCTAATGGGTCAAACACGTCTTGGGTGTTGGGTCAGTTTAGTTCAAAATGCGCTAAATTTGAGATTTGGTTTCGCTCTACGCTAGGTAATTAAGAGTGGCTTTTGAAAGACCGGGAACCCAAACGGACAACTTAGGCTGGAACTCACGACAATCATTGGACGCATGACAAACCAAATTGCCGATTCTTCTGGAAAAGGGTTGAGTATAAAAGAGTCCGGCTGCGATTTCGTAAAACCATTCTTTAATATACTATACATACAAGAGAAGATGTCATACATACAATGACAGTTATAGCAATTTAAACACATTAAACACAAATAAACAATTCAACAATTAATAGCATTTAGTCAAATAGTCAAATCTTATGGTTAGAACTTAATTAACTCCCCAGTAGATTCGCCATTTCTGTTTCACCAAAAAAGAAATAAAAGACTAAAGTTTTGAAAATCAACTTAACTTTTTAAGGAAAAAAATGATTTTCCAAAGAGAGTCGCCACTTAATTTTTTAAATAAATTAAGAAAACTTGTAAATTTTCGAAAGATTTAAACAGGTTAAAATCAATTGAAAATCCAAAGGAATTCGGGGTTCAATTTACATTTCGAGAAAGTGTTAGGCCCTCGAAATGTCCGCTAATTTGCTGTTGACCAACAATTTGACTAAAACATTTGACTAACTTGAAAAGTATTAACTAAGTAAAGAAAACTTCATTTTTTCTTTCATTTGTTGAAAGGAAATAAACTAAAGGGATTTTAAGGAAAATAACTCATATATTTCAAGATAAATGATAAATAAAAATAAAAATATTTCAATTTAAACATAAAAAGAAGAAATGACTTTATTTTGGGAATTTATTTAAATAAAACCAAATCAAGTAAAATGTTAGTTAATACAAACAATAAATAAATAAGAATAAGGAAGAAATATTGAATTTGGGCCTTTTGCCCAAATTTCAAATCTGATGGGCTGTTGGCCCAAAACGCGTACAAGAGAGCTGCAAATGGATGGGCTTTGGCCAATTTTAACTCAAATTGTCTGCTGAATTTTTTTTAAGGCTTTTGACCCCATTTTCGGCCTTAAGAAATGGTATACACTGAGTGTGTATACCAGTGTATACAACATGTATCTTGGCCCTGAATCCCTGCACTCATTCCTGTATATCTACCTTTATACATGTACGCCTGTGTTTTGCATATTTTAACCTGTATTTCTGATATATTGGCCTGTATATCAATATTTTCATTGTGTATACCAGTGTATACTATTGTATATCTTGGTCCCTGTCCTATCTTCTAAATTAAAGTTTGCTAGTAACAAATGGGTTTCAGCCCATTTTTGTTCTAAACGGCTGCTTGGACCTGCTGGCAACAAAAGAATTTGGGCTTTAGCCCATTTTCGTGCCTAAAGTTCTATGTATACACATAATGTAAACTGTTGTATATACACTGTATACAACCCATCTATGGGCTTTTCGAGACTGTTATTTCAGCTTCCAGCGACTCGAACAAGATGCGGCTGACTAAAAAATGATCCAACTCAATGATATGCAAGGATTAGAGTCAAATAGACTCGGCCAAAGTCACATGTAATCAAAGTAAAAGAAAAGGATTAATGTACTCTCTCAAATGCCTTCTATAAATAAAGTTACAAGAAGATATAATTCAATGCATATGCTGGACAAAATATGATAATTTATAGAAATATTTCAACTTGCAGTTGGCTCCCAAACAAAAGATAAATGCCTCTTTATTCCAAAAATGTGGAAATCATGACGATATTAACAATCCACATACAAGAAAACATATAAAATAAAGCATCAACACTCACTGCCTAACACATTCAAATGAATCAAACCAACATCACTTGAACATTAACATTATAATGGAGTTTTGGAAAAACAATAGCTAACCAATTTTAGAAAAAGAGAAAGAAAAACAAGTGAGTCTGAAGCTTTAAAATCCAAAACAATGATGCTATAAATGAGCATGAATACGACACGAGAGTGAACAAATTTTATCCAAAGCTATTACTTATTAGAATCTGTTGGGTGCAAGATGTATTTGGAACAACACAATGATAAACATGTATAAAAGAAAATTTCTCCCCAAACTATATGTGAAAAGATTTTTAAACATGATTTAAAAAACACAATCCCAATAATTCAAATTATAACCACTAGAAGCTAAATAGACTATTGCATAATTCATTGACACTTTAAATTATAAGTTATGACACATTAAAGTTACTCAATTGTTAAGACCAGCAAAAGCATAATTAACATTATTTTAAAGCATGAAACAGAACAACAAATGGAAAATGACATCAAGAGAGTCGACATAATTATGAATTCGAATCAATTTTAAACTGAAATCTTTAACCGATACCTATGCGGATACCCAAACAAGGAAGAATAATCAAGATCAGTATTAGCAGCCTTTTGATCAGGCTAAAATAGCAACGAAAACTGGATTTGAAACGAAACAGCCCATCCTATATGTGATTTACACAATAAAGAAACAAACCGACAGGGAAAAAACATTCATCTGTAAAAGAATCAACCCAACGAAACTCGCAAGAGTCTAAGATGATGAAATTTTTCTTGAAAAGAATTTAACACTAAAAGCAAATTAAATACATCACTACATAAGAAAAGAAATACGACTAAACTAAATTCATGAACAAGCCATGTATAAATCAAGATTTGGAGAGAATGCTACCTTTTTTAGAGCAGCGAGCTGAGACAAGCGAAGCTTGAACTGACTTCCACCACCACCCTTGAACCGATTCTAATGAACAGAGAAAGAGACTAAAATCTAGACTCAAGAACCTATGGCTTCAAAAATTAAGAGTACTTGATCTTCCCTTGTTTTCACTCTCCGTTCGAATTAATTTTGGCTTCTATATCTAGTGTGCCCATCTGTATCACTCCATATTTGTATCTATCTGTATGCTTTCTATATCTATTCTTGGTCCCACCGCCACAAATGAAGGGAAGAGAGCTTTATATAAATAAGATTTAGGGCAGATTTGGGTGGAAGAAACGGCTGATTTTTTTTGGATGAATTTGAAATTCGAATCCCTTTGGATAAGCTTCAACCAGCTGGAATTAGTACGAAACTCAACGGATTGATAAGGAGGACCGTCCGAATTTGAGCAAAGGACGATCAACAAATTTTGACACCGATAAAAATTCGACAACGGTCCTTCTATGGATAGGACACGCGTTGCTCACCTTGGGCTGCTGGGTCGATTCACTGCTGGACTGGGCTGGTTTTGAGGTTCTGGGTTTCAATTTCGCGGCGTACTGGGTTTGCGTCTGGTTTGGCTCGCAGATGAAGAGGAGGAAAATGCAGGGGTGGGGTCGTGTTTGGTATTGTTGTGCTACTGTTGGGTTTTTGGTGTTGTTGAAAGAATGAGGTCTTTGGTATTGTAATTGATGGGCTTGGATTTTGGTTGGTTATGTATTAAGAATGGGCTGCTGAAGGTATTGAATTGGAACTGGGCCGACTGAAATAGAGGAAAGGCCCAAAACTTTGGTCAAATGGGATTAAGGTAGGGTAGGAGGGTTGGCTGTGTTTGTAATAAAAAGGCTAGGTTTTGAATTGAGGATTTGGCCAAATAGATTGCAATTATGGCCGATTGAATTTAAGAATTTAGCCAAATTGAGCTTAATTGGTGATTCGACTAAAAACTAAATAGGACGAATTAATATATTTAATTAATGAACTTCTTAATCTTAATGAAATAAAATAATTAACTCAAATATAAACTAAATAATTTAAAATATAAACTATTATATAACTAAACTAATTAACCAAATATTTAATCAAAACAAAATATTTTTGAAACGATTTTTGAATATTCATAAAATATACTAATTATATACATAATTATGTAAAATATATACATTATCTAAAAATTATATAAAAAAAAGTGACAAAACTTTTTTAAAATCACTTGCAAACTAATTTTGAATTTTTTATAAAACTAATTATTTTAAATAATTTAAAAATTGAAGAAGCTCGATGATTAATCTATATTGTAGAGGTCCAAAATTGGGTGTCAACAATAAGAACCATATTATGCCTTTCTATGAATGTTTCTCAACCCGTCAAAAGCAAGTGAAAAGAATCCAAAAGTTTTTTTTTCAGAACCCAAAAGCTTTTTTTTAATAAATGCTTTTGAAATCAATTTTGATCAAACACAAATTATTACTGGAACCATTTGCAAGCCTATGCTTTGCTCCTAGGAAGAGGACATTTGGTTGGGGGGGGGGGGTCTTTTTCTTGAGTTATGATGCATGTTGCGTATTGATTGGCACTTGTAATGTAATTTCTAAAGAAAAAAAATGATAAAGTGATATGTATTAGACAAACATATACAAATATTTGATTACAAGATTTTGTCCATAAACTCAAGGAACGGATGATCTGGGATTGATCCCCCCTCAATAATGTCTTCTGAGTCGAGCATGGTTCATAGGACTTGCCTAATGCGGTTTATATTTTCTGTGTGCTTAGCAGTCTATTACACAGTGAAAGTTTACCTAATACGCACAAAGTGTTCACCATAGAGTACTCACCAGAAGGATAGATGATATGACCTGGAGAGGTAATAACAATTACAGATTATCCTCAATTTCGAAAGTCACTTTCTTTTCCATTTTGCAATGGAATTTAAATACATTAAAATACCTTTAAATTATTTCCCAATATTCTCTCTAACATTCTTTATCGAAAGGCATTTTTCTCCTTCAACTATACTTTTTAACTCTTGCGACCATTTATTCCCCTTCCATCGGTGTGTTCGACTTTTGCGACTAATTTAGATTCATGTTGCATGAAAAAAATTCATTAAATGGGACAATTTTCTCTACCATTAATATCTAAACATTTGATTAACGCAGAAAGCAAGGATGGTTCACTGGAGATGCAGTGTGCTCGGCTTTTCCGTTTTTTCTTTGCCCTTCTTCCCAACCTCTGGCAGTCAAAGCTATAGGGAGATGTGCTTCGGTTGCTTTTTCCGTGTAGAATAGAGATTCTCTCTAAGATTGATAGAATATACATTTTCTTTCTCTGATTAAAGGTTGTCCATCTCTCTCTGGACCTCAGGGAATTTTTCCAGAGCTGAATTGCGCGTGCACTTCTGCCAGAGCAGAATCACGTGTGTACTTGGTGTATAACCTCAGCAGTATACTATTTATCTTGTCACAATCTTAGATGCTTGTGATGATCAATTAATTACATATACAATTTGCAAAGTTTCCTTACATATATGCATAAGAAACCTTTAATTTTGGTAGGTGTAAAAATGTTTATTCTTTGTCAACTAAAAGTACCTTTCAAGCTTCTGATTACAAGAATTTATTCTACAAGACTATATATCACAAGAGAATAAATAATAATGCGTCATTGTAGCTAACTTAGTTAAGAAAAGAGAAAAAAAAGTCCAAAGTTCCCATATGATTTTCCTTAGCAATCATTTCTTTCTTTTAACAACTAATATTTTAAAAATAATTCCCCTTCTTTTTTCCTTCAAGTTGTCATTAAATTAGAATATTTTGATAAATTTATTATCTGATATTTAAATTCACTAATATATATCAAAAGCACACTTGTTATCAACTAAAGGAATTAATTACATTTTTTTAATAAAAAAATGATCAAAAGCACACTTGTTATATATATCTTTTTTGAGAGTTTCTTATTTGAATTATCGTATATAAGTTTTCTGTTTGAACTATTACTAACCATTTATCAATATGCATCGCAAAATTGACGAATATTTTACCATATGTATTATGCCATTTGTAAAAGACGATTTTTTAGTTATTTAGGATAAGTATTATTGGGTGTGAAATGTGAATAAGTTTGTTCTTTTGAATATGTAGGCATTACCCATTTATTAGGAGGAAAAATCAGCATAATGATTCTAACATTTTGACTATTTTTACTTCAATAAGAGCCATATTATGTTTTTTTATGAATGTTTCTCAACCCGTCAAAAGCAAGTGAAAAGAATCCAAAAGTTATTTTTTCAGAACCCAAAAGTTATTTTTTTTTTTATAAACGCTTTCGAAATCAGTTTTGATCAAACACAAATTATTACTGGAACCATTTGCAAGCCTATGCTTTGCTCCTAGGAAGAGGGCATTTGGGAGGGGATGGGGTCTTTTCTTGAGTTATGATACATATTGCTTATTGTTTGGCACTTGTGATGCAATCTCTAAAAAAAATGATAAAGTGATATATGTATTAGATAAACATATACAAATATTTGATTACAAGATTGTCTATAAACTCAAGGAACGGATTATTTAGGATTGATCCCTCCTCAATGTATTATGAATCGAGCATGTTGCATACGGTTTACATTTCCTATGTGATTAGCAGACTACTAGACAGTAAAAATTTACCTAATACTCACAAAGTGCTCACTGAAAAAATAGAGGATATGACCTGAAGAGGTTATACAATTGCGGATTATATTGCTTTTTTTTTTTATACCACCACCCCCCTCCCTCCCCAAAAAAAAGGCCTAATTTAGTTAACTAGGTAACTTGAAAGTGGTCACTTTCTTTTCCATTTTAGAATGGAATTTAATACATTAAAATACCTTTAAATTATTTCCCAATATTCTCTCTAACATTTAGCGAAAGGCATTGTTCTCCTTCAACTATACTTTTCAACTCATGCGACCATTTTTCCCCCTTCCATCGATGTTCGACATTTGCAACTAATTCAAATTTATGTTGCGTGCAAAAATTCATAAAATAGAATAATTCTGTATCATTAATTTCAAAATATTTGATTAAGGCTAAAAGAATACTATTTATCTTGTCACAATCCTAGATGCTTGTGATGATCAATTATTACATATACAATTTGCAAAGTTTCCTTACATATATGCATAAGAAACCTTTAATTTTGGTAGGTGTAAAAATGTTTATTCTTTGTCAACTAAAAGTACCTTTCATGCTTTTGATTACAAGAATTTATTCTACAAGACTATGTATCACAAGAGAATAAATAATAATGCGTCATTGTAGCTAACTTATTTAAGAAAAGAGAGAAAAAAAAGTCCAAAGTTCCCATATGATTTTCCTTAGCAATCATATCTTTCTTTTAATAACTAATATTTTAAAAATAATTCCCCTTCTATTTTCCTTCAAGTTGTCATTAAATTAGAATATTTTGATATATTTATTATTTGATATTTAAATTCACTAATCTGACTAATTTAAATTTACGTTAATATGGTACATTCAATAACATAATATTATCGTATTAGTTGTAGCACTCTATTTTGTGCTCTGTATGTTGGATTTAGCAATTATGACATGATATAATGTGGATTTCTCCAACCTATTATTAAAATATATTTATTAAAAAAAAATGGAATCAGAAAAGCTGATGCATTATTGGATAATATCTGGCTTATGATGTTAAATGTACTTCTCCCACTCTGTTATGTTGACACTTTAGATTTGCCACCCCAATTATTGAGCTCTAATAATATTCTGTTGGAAATTGGCATTTTCTATATAAAAATTTATCGTCATTTTCTATATAAAAATTTATTTTTTATTTTTACTATAAAGGCTATGTTTTTCTAGAACTGATTTTCATATTATATTTATACTTCTATTGCAGTCAAAATATATCCAAAGAAATGATGTTGTTAGAGAAAAAATTGACTATAACTAACAAATTATAAGCCTTCCAATATTATAATAAATTAATAAATAGAAAACTAAAGATTCTTATGTCATCTTTTGAGTAAATAAAAAGAAGGAGAAAAAAATTGAACAAGATGATATGCTCATATCATTTTCAAGGAATTAACTAACACTTATTTCATTTAACAATGACATTCCCATCTCTTCTTATCCATATATATATATAATTGACATCTAAACACGTATAAACTAATTCAAATTTGTCATTTGTACGGTACGATTCATTAAATGGAAAAAATGATATCTACCAAGGTATTCATAATTTCCAGAGTCCAAACTCGAGACTCTAGCTAAGAATTATATCTATCCTCTCACACCCAATACATTCATATTTTTTAGAGGCCACACTCCAGACTCTAACTAAGAATTCTATCCATCCTCTCATATCATTCGGTGATAAGTGAGTGATTACATAATTTTAATTAAATTAAATATTTCAAGAAGCTAGTGTATATTTGTAAATTATAAGGTATTCTATTTACATGATAGTTTATTAGTATACAATCATGAATAATGACAGGAATGAGTTATTTGTAATTCTACTTTTGGTCAATTGTTTTTCTAAGTAGGCGTTTGGCCATGCGATATCATATCACGATATGGTATCGTGAGATGGAATCAGCGTTTGGACATGCGATTTTACGCTAATTCCATCTCATGATTCTATATCCTGAGACGTGATTCAATATTCTCTAAAAACCATGATATGGAATTATATGGCAATTTCATATCATGATTTGAGATATTTTAATACAAAAATTGATCCACGAGTTTATATTTTGTTAAAACAACCCCACATTTATATCTACTAACCATTTATTTCATATGTAAATAAAATTTATAATCACATCATTACTTTTTAAAATTTATTATTCT
>JAJOOR010015188.1:0-12300 GCA_036250505.1 Solanum acaule
ACCCCTACCCCCACCCTACCACCACGCCCTCAAAAAAATATTAAAAGTTGTTTTTAAAAGATATTTCTAATTTCAATTTTTTATTTTTTTACCCCCCACCCCCTACCCCCCTCATCAGCCCCCTATCAGCCCCCCACTCCCTTCAAAAAGAAAAAAAATTAAGTTTGTTTTTAAAAAATATTTTCAACTTCAAATTTTTATTTTTTCATCCCGATCCTCGACCACCCACCCCCTCCAAAAAAAAAATTGAGTTTGTTTTTAAAAAATATTTTCAACTTCAAAATTTTACTTTTTTGCACCTCTACACTCGACCCCCCCTCCCCCCCCAAAAAAAAATTTAAGTTTGTTTTTAATAAATATTTTCAACTTTAAAATTTCATTTTTTCACCCCTACCCTCGACACCCCCACCCCCACCCCCAAAAAAAAAAATTAAGTTTATTTTTAAAAAATATTTTCAACTTCAAAATTTCATTTTTTCACCCATACCCTCGATCCCCCCCCCACCCCCCCTACCAGCCCCCAACCCCACCCTTGGAAAAAAAAATTTAAGTTTGTTTTTAAAAAATATTTTCAACTTCAAAATTTCATTTTTTCACCCATACTCTCGACCTCCCCACCCCCACCCCCATCCCCAACCCCAAAAAAAAATTTAAGTTTGTTTTTAAAAAATATTTTTAACTTCAAAATTTCATTTTTTCACCCCTACCCTCGACCCCCTTCCCCACCCCTACTAGCCCCCCCACCCCCTAAAAAAAAATTTAAGTTTGTTTTTAAAAAATATTTTTAACTTTAAAATTTCATTTTTTCACCCCTACCCTAGACACCCCCCACCCACCCCTACCCATTCCCCCCACCCCCCACCAATCCAACCTCCAAAAAAAAATTCAAGTTTGTTTTTAAAAAATATTTTCAACTTCAAAATTTCATTTTTTTCACCCCTACACTCTACACCCCCCATCCACCCCTACCCAGCCCCCCTCCCACCCCCTACCAGCCCCCCACCCCCAAAAAAAAAAATTAAGTTTGTTTTTTAAAAATATTTTCAATTTCAAAATTTCAATTTTTCACCCCCTACCCTCGACCACCCACCCACCCACCCCCCCAAAAAAAATTAAGTTTGTTTTTAAAAAATATTTTCAATTTCAAAAATTATTTTCTACTCTAGTAAAAATAAAAGATATTTCTCAAAAACATTTTTCATTCATAAATCAAACACAAAAAAAAAATTCCGAATTTTTTTTTCTAGTCACCAACCAAACATGAGAAAATAAGTCAAAAATCAACTTGTTTTCCAGGAAAACATTTTCCTTCATACCAAACACACCCTTAGTGTTAATGAGGTGAAACTTTACCTCACATACTTTTATCATGAAGGATTTAACTTATATATATACTGACACAAAAATTTATACTATCAATGCCTTTGAACTTCTTATAGGAGGTCGTTTACTTTATATTGCCTGTGTATGGAAGTTATGTTTATCATAGGTCGTTTATGATAATAATTTCAAAGGCATTATTACTAGGCCCCTTTCTTGAACATATTTTATCATTGTTTTTCATATGCATTAATTTCACAAATAATTTTATTAAATAACTTTGATCAGAAAGGGCTCCATGTGGTATAATAAGCATGAAACATGAATCAATAATCATTTATGACATTGAGTACCATAATTTTGATGATAAAATAAAGAATAATTGATAAGAGATAAAAGGAATTCAAAATAACAAAACTTGGGATAAAAACCCTAACTTTGAGCTTACTAATTAAAATTGTAGACATAGGGTGTGAGGTAAAACAAAGTTCCTCACTTTGATTATTTTACAAACCTTAAACGCTCCATGAATCTTTAAAAATCAACCTATCTTGAAGAAAAATGATCAAGAAAACCATTCTTAAGATTTTTAAAATCCTATGGCCAAGGGTTACAATTTCTATTAATAATTCATGGTTATAAGAAGGAGTTTTAATTGGAAAGATTGAAATCCTTGGAGAAGAACTTACCGTGAAGAAGAATCTTGAAAAAGATTTGGAAGAACCTTACTCGTAAGTCTTATACTTTAATTTTTCTTACAATTTTGTCTAGGTGTTTGAGAGAGGAGAAAGAGAAATTAAATGATGAAAATCTTATTATTTAGAGTTTTATAGGAGGTAAGAAATTTTTGTAGGGTTTCTGTAGGGGTATAAGGACATAAAAGTTACCTTTTATAGAATTTTCCTGTTGGCCAAAACACAACTGCATTGCATCATTTTCTACAATGATCGTTATTCTCTAATCCGAACACACAATGACGAAAAGTTGGTGGCGTTAGAAATAAGACTCATAGACCCTTAATTTAAAAGGTTATGGGCCACCTAAATCTTCATATTCTAGGAGATATAGTCGTTTGATCTTAACCCATGAAAACTCTTACATGGAAACTCTACAGACAATGAAACTTTAAACTCTACTTTGTGTTACAAGATTTTTATGACCATAATTCATATTAAATATCTTCCCGTACTAAAGAATAGACATTAACACCTATTCACAATTATACATCACCGCGTATGACCTTATACACATATAAATAATTGTTTGGTTCTTAGCTTAGAGATTTTTGGGGTGTTACAATATATCCACTTTAAAATCATTCTTCCTTGAATGATGGTCAAGTTTTAATAAAAGCAAAAGAATGATCTACTCCTACAAAGGTTTGAGTCTAACTTAATTCTCTTATCGTGTTTAAGCCTAACTGATAGCCACAAAGTGCTACACATAAGATGATTATACAAATATTAACCACAAGACTAATGTTCTATACCTATGTAAAGAATTTTATCATAAGAATACTACTCCTTACAACTCCATTAAAAAACCTCGAGTTGTAGTCAAGAAACACTTGATGCATTTCTACATTCACCCACATGTTATAAACACCACATCCAAGCCTTTGTACTATAACCTCTCCATGTTATCAACACCACAAACCTAGTACTATAACAACTCAATAGAATTCTAGGTAACCAATTTTTCTAAGAATTTCCCACCTTCTTATCATCTCAACCAACTAAAATTTCATGAATTACAACAAAGATACACACAAAATATACTGATCTAGCTACTACATATAACCAAGCGTTATTTTTGTCTTCCTCCATAGTTACACCCTTATATATGTGGAATAAGCATACTATAATCTTCAAAATGAGGACCATCTACCCTCTTATATAAACTAGTACTATGGTATTTTCAAGAGCGCTATCAAAATTAAAAGAGAATCAATAGAAGGTTTTAGAATGAAAAGATTCTAAGCACAATTAGTTTAAGAAATTAGATCTGATGTAGGGTGATTTCACATGCCATTAAGGGTATATCATGAGTTCATTGGACTGATCATAGTGTAAAACATAAGTGCATATACAATATGATTCATATAATATAGGGCTGGATGATCTCAATTTCATCAAGTAAGATTGGAATTTCTATGGTCAATTATTTGCTTCATATTATACGAATTGAGCATAGTCGTGAATATATCTGAAGTGCATGAACATAGTTAATGGGCATCACACATATATGCAAGACATAAGTAGTGTTTCACAACAATTGAAATTAGAGCAATAAGCTAGAGTATGAATGATTTGCTCTCGCATTCTAAGTCTAAGGTCTAAGGTCTTCATTCTAAGTATGTGGACCTATTTCATAGTTTCTAAACAATTCTACATTCACTTTACTCAAGGATACTAACAAAGAGCACATGTACAATTAAAATATTAGATCACATGACAATATGTTAGACTATATTCTTGGCTTCACATAAGGCTTAAAGTCCTTTTCTACCTAAATATTTTGTCCCAAATAAGTACTTCGCATTGAGAGCATGTATACTTTGTAGTTGCATCACCACACTCATTCCAAGGTTATCAACTTAAACTACATAAGATATTAACATAAACTCACCACCTCAAACTAGATCTATATTAACACAATAGCATACTCTAAGTCACCTTAAGCCATAACTTTGTTAGTGATACTAAAATAAGATTTACACACACTCATTAAGTGTTAGATAACACGTAAGGGAACATCACCTCATTACTAACTAACTGGTGCATACCTAAAACTACACATTTTACTCAATTACTATCCCAACTTTTTTTAAAGTTACTACACTTCTAACTTCAAACTTCTAACTCTAGGAAATTCTATTGCTAATGGATCATAACGACAAAAATCACACTACCTTTACAGGTGATAACTGTCACGACCCGATTCCTCGAGTCATGATGGTGCCTATTATAACCCACCAGTAGGAAGCAAACCCCTATCCCGAAACTACAAGTGAAGGGATTGAGGGCAGAAAACTAAGCTTAAACTAAAAGAATAACATAAATAACATGAATCATAGATGAAGAAGTGGAAGCAAGCCAACATATATTTACAATAAAAAATCCCTCCCAGAACCTGGAAGTCACACGTAAAGAGCTACTAACAACATGAGTGTACATCCCAAAAGTGGACCACACTAACAAGACTGTCTTAAAAAGCAAAGACAAGTCAATATATATAGATGGAGACTGGTATAGCACAAATCACCAAGTGCTCACCACTGTTTCAGGATCATACTGTTTTAGGCTTGATGTCAACGCTTGGAGCTAGTGCTAGGACCTGCATCACGAAAACATATGTAGAGTCTAGTAGTAGCACCAAAACAATAGGAACCCAATAGGCCTCATAGGACGACTAAGTAAGAAAAGCAAAATTAATTTGAAATGTGAGAATCTGAAACACTACTAGAAACATGAACGAGAAATCTAACAGGTATGCACACGAATGTACTAACATACAAAAAAGGAGAATAACTAACTAAATCTGACCGTGCTCCCATAAACCCGACGGGTACATTTGTGCGCAAGCTAAAAGTAAAACCCCAGCTGATTCCCATAAGCCTGACATGTAGAAGGAATAGTTTTGAATGGAGTAAGAGAACCCGACGAAGTTTCAAAGATTTCCACAACTTTTCGCGGACTCGAACCGAACCAATCCATATGCCTGAAGTTCATCAAGAACTAATAAGAGTTGAGGACTTGAACCGAATTGAAGACAGAGGATTAAGAAATTGAGCTGAGTTTTGGAGTAACCGAGGACTTGAACCAAGGATGAGGATAATCATGGAATTAAACCACGTATAAATATGACCAAGGACTTGAACCGAGGTGAGAGTAGCTATGGACTTTAACCAAAGTGTAAGGAGCAGTGGACTTGAACCACATCAGCAAATGGTGGTGGACTTGAACCACGTCTGGTGGAGTGAATTGGGGGACTTGAACCATGAATAAAGTCGAATCGGCTAGAAATAATATCGGCGGCCAATCGAGCATTACGGGGAGTACCCCTAATCTGAGTGCCATCAATAGATCACTCCAGCCCGAACCATATCCAAAACAAAATCGAGGAGTAGCTTCCAGACCAAGAATTAGAGACACCAAAAGCGATAGAAATAGGGTATTTATGAATATATGGTTCCAAGAGCAGTGGTAGTGCCTAGCAAAGGCCCAAACTATTAGACTCGGGTCTGCTACATCAGTCTACAGGGAGCTAAGCTGTCGGAAGCGAAGTTGGGAGATTACAAGGCCTAATGGCTCCAAAAGGACGCAATTCTATGGCAAGCACTAGCCTAAGCCTAGACTAAGGTCAAACTTGCTCCAACAATATTCACAAATCATAAAGACGACACACAGTAAGGTGAGGATGATCAACAAATACAATAGACCTGCTTCAACCGCCCAAAATGCCCGAAAAGTAGCCTAAGGCATGGATTCTAGGAATTTAACATGATTAACCACCAATTCAACCCCAAATTAATACAAATAAACATACATTTACTCTATTATGCTCAGTCTAAGGAAATGAAAGTCGTAGGCTATTTTTAGACCGATCGCGTGCTCTGTAAATCACGTTGCCAGAGCTTTTCCCTTCCGTACAACCTCAGAACGCCGCCTCATATTAAAAAATAGAATCACAACGTCAATACGGTCTATTTGACACAAAAAATAAATTATTCAGAGACGGACCCAAAATCGAGTATAAAACAGGATTGTGGGATCGGCACCCCGAATCCTGAAATCGACTCCATGAAAAGGTTCATTTTACCTCCCAAAACTGGTGTCCCAAAACGGAAGAAAATTTGGGGTTCGAAACAGCACATAATCAGCCCATGCATTTAAATCGCCATTAAAGCAAAAAAATGAGAGAGGACAGCAGCTAAAACTCAAAAATTAGCTCAAACAGAGGTCCTCCCCGACAGTTCCTGAGCACCCCAATGTGTTGCCACACTAATTTCGAGCAACCTAGCCTTTGAATCACCCAATACCAGGCTCAAATGAGAGAGAAATCACAATTAGAAAATGAGGACTAGATGCTGATTTTTGCCTTTAAATAATGGCAGATCTGGTCGCTAAAAAGGACCTTTTGTGGTTGCTAAAAGTCTGTAGATATCTAATTTTTTCCATTTTTCTCAATGTCTCCGAACGGACCCTTGGGATTCATTCGGAATCCGATAAAAATAAACCAGATATCCTACACCACTTAATTCGACATTCTGGACTCAATGGAATTGTCAGATTTCCATAAAAAGATTGCTATGACAAAAATACTACGTGACCCATTAGACCTAAAACTCAACTTTTTGCCTAGACACCCAAAAATAAAAAAGAAGATCTCAACACCCAAACAAAAGGTCCCACTAGACAAAATTCAACATTCTGGAGCTAATGACACTGACATAATTCTCATACGACAACTAATTCTCCGAATGTTGACCAAATTCAACTCTAGGCTTTTAAGCTTTCCAACATCTCGTCTAAGTGCTCAATCTCGCACCGAAAGCCTTAGGAACAGAACTACAGGTCCTTCTAGACCAAACTTGACGTTCCGGAGCTTACCGCGCCTACATAATTTTAATCCGAGCACATTTGCCAAGAATGTAGACCAAGGTCAAACTTAGGCCAAAACTTAAAAGCTAAAACGCCTAATGGCACAAACTCGCTGCATCCTCATTTATCGCAATCCCTTTGGACTTCTCTTGGGCTGGTGTTATTCTTTCAGCAGCTTTTGATTCAGTCATGTCTGCAAAATCTCGAAGAGAAGTTAGAAAAACTTAAACAAAAGCACAACAGAATAGTTTCAGACAGACTCGCCAAACCAGAGAGTGTATCACTGAATTTCTTGGGCGAGCTAGATTGAGTTCGCCGAAGGAATTAGCTCTAAATTGCAACAAGTAGGTGATGGGGGAACCACTCGGCATGACGCTGATAGCTTTCGGTGAACAAGGATAGGCTCGCCGAAAGTCACAATGCAAAAAAAAATGTTCAAGGGTGCAAGCAAAACAATGATCAAGAAGCTTTTCGGTGTGTCGTCGAGTGCTTTTGGTGATCTCAAGTCTCTCGCCGAAAGCTACAGGATCCAACATCGAACAAAGCTTGAAATTAAAGGCGAGATGGAGTCATTCGGCAAACCGCTGAGTGGTTCGTCAAGCTTGACCCAGCTCGCCAAACGGCTCAACGTGCCTATTTTCAACCCTCTTCTCGTAATTAACCCTTGCAACCTCCGAAAACAAAATGAAAGCATGAACTAATGAAAATAAGGTAGGACCCACAATTTACAGTAATAGAAAATATAAAGGATAAATATCTAGAGTTTTTAACCAAAATATACAATTTACAGAAATACCAAATTGAAGGGGTGATTTTCGTAACTAAGGAAAGGTTTTGGGCCAAGACGATATAAAGCAAGGGATGTATGGGAATTGAGATATTCGGAATTCAATCAATACGTAATGATCCATTGCACTTCAACCCATTCTCATTCACTCATAGAAAGGTTATATAATCATCAATCAACCATATTATGTTTTCGGTCTCAATGGGGTATATCACGATATCCCCTTTCAGTCTCAATCGTGTCAACAACAAAGCAATTCAAGACCTTAATCTAAACATCTATTTGTAACAAATTTATCATTCAACATAGTAGACCTAAATTATCTCCTTTCGGTCTCAAATTAAGGACTCAAATCCATATATGATTATTAACCATATTCTTCACTACACGAATTCTCTTTCGAGAAATTAGAAAGATCGGAAGCTAGACTCATGCATGCTTTCTTAAATCATATATTTAAACATGAAAACTAGGTTAGACACATTTACATTAAAAAACATTAATGTTTTAAAAATCTAATCAGTTTCATTGTAATGGAGTTATGAAAACATGTATTACAATATTGTCATTTTACTCCTTGAAGACTAGATTGAACATCTAGGATTTCAGATCTTTAATCAGAACAAAACTTGTATACCTCCTCAAACAAAGAGAATTTTTGAGTTTAAAAATCATGGTGGTTGGTTTGTGGATTTGCCTTTTGATGAGGATTGCTCACGTACTAGTCATGTTTCACTTATTTTCTAAACTGTCCGTGTCATTGATTGATTACA
Source organism: Solanum acaule (assembly GCA_036250505.1). Taxonomy (NCBI): domain Eukaryota; kingdom Viridiplantae; phylum Streptophyta; class Magnoliopsida; order Solanales; family Solanaceae; genus Solanum; species Solanum acaule. Next base: position 8,484 of record JAJOOR010015188.1, read on the forward strand.
CTTTTGACCCTAATTTTTAATACCCCTACTGACTTAAATACAATATCTACTTTTATTGAATGATACCTATTATATTCAAAAGGAGGAAAACTTTGAATAGGAAAAAAAGAAGAAGAACAAACCATGCAAATAAAGATCAAGTGTGAAAATAAAAAAATAAATAAATTAAAAAGATTGTGCAATGCTTAGTGGTGAAATTGTCACTTTATCCCAAATAAATATTCTACCCATTACATGCCCTATGTTATAACCCGATAACAAGTCTTACTTTAGCCCATTTTTAGCATCCTCAAATTAGTGGATACTTATATGAGGGTCAAACATATGGTATCTCAATCTTATGCATTGAACAACTTTCTTAGTGTGAGTGCTTTTGTAAATATCCTACTATATCGATTTCTCTATTGTATGTGAAGTACAATTTTATTTGTCCTAAAGACACTTGAAACATGAGGATATAAATAATTCTAATTCCTTAATTGATGCAAGATGAACATATTTTGTAAATACTTAAGCATGTTTGAGGTACCTTTTGAATCTATAGGAATTTCTCAAAGTTGATCTCAAATTTGTCTGAAAGTAGTTGATTGTGATTCATATGCATACTACTAAAATTTCTCAACCATGAATTGATTTCTCTCTCTTAATCCTCATGTATTCTTTTTGAATGATGTCTTTTGTAAAAAGAAAAAAAAACATGGTATTAAAAGAGAAAAAAATCTTTGATATATGTAAACTACGTTTGACCTGATTCTTGTCATGTTCCCCAAATAAAAATGTTCATATCCTATAAGATTAGAACAAGAATCATTTTTAGAACTCTTCAGAAAAGATAAATAAAAAAAAATCATAGTTCCTTAGTATCAAAAACATCAGCATATTTTTTTATTAATAAAAAGAAAAAATCACTCTCATGTATTCTTAGGGAACAAACACACTATAATCTTTAATTTCTAGGGAAAAAACAACAAAGTTGCATTTTGACTTTATGGAACAAACACCCTAGAGATATTCTAGGTAAAAAACACCCTAGTTGCATTTGAACCTTATGGAACAAACACCCCATTAATATATTTCAGGGAACAAATACTGTATTTTTATTTTTTTAGTACAGGAAAGAAACACCAAGTTGCATTTTCCCCTATGAGAACAAACACCCTAATGGTATTTTAGGGAAATCCAGTCGTTAAAAGTCCAAATCTAGTCGCTAAAGGTATATAACGACTGAACAAATATTGGTCGTCACCGGTCGTTAAAAACTCCGTCGTTAAAGGTTAACGACCAGATATGCTATCCGGTCGTTAGATATCATTTAACGTCAAATATTAATCCGGTCGTTACACTTACTTAAAACGACCAAATTTCTCTTCGTGATGATCAATTGATTGTTAAAAATATTTAATTACACAACAAATTTAGTTGTTAAAAATTCTTATAGCGATCATATTTTACCTTCCAATAGTTGTCTGTTAAATTTCGAAGACAAAAACTAATTCAAGCACTCTATGAATATTATTGTAAAAGTATAGACACACTAATTAACAATTAATTCTTTCATATATGCAACACATCTAAAACAAAGAGAATAATAAAATTCTGAATATTCACATAAAATTTAGTACCTAATTTACAAAGAAAAAAATGCTACATTATCAAAATATACATATTCTTGTTATATGTCAACAGATTCTTCAACTCCTTATAAAAGAGAATTAAAATGTAGCATAAATAAATGGGAACATCACAAAATAGGTACATTTTGTGCTTCAACTTGTTCTTTCATTTTCAAATGATCATACTTGCGCTTCACTCCCTTCATCAGGTACATGCCCATTCTTTTGAATCTGTTAAAATAATAAATTTATGTTAGTAACTTATTTTCTATTAATCTTTTATCTATTTGTTTCCCCAAAATCAATAATAATCACAACATCAACTTAATTTATACAAATCATCCAGAAAAAGTAATTTGAGTAAGAAACAAATTCAATGCAAAAGTTAAAAGAGAGAAAACAATATATTCAACAAGAGAACTACATAAACAACAATACCTAAAGAAATATGAAAAGTAAGACTAACCACAAAAAAGAAGAAGCAGCAAACACAACATTAGAAACTGTGCCAAAAAAATTATTTGATAAGAGAATTGTCACAAACGCAAACACGAGTTACTAATTAAAAAAATATATATTAAAAACATAAGAATAGACTCGTTGTAATGTTGTATCGATCAAACAAATATAAAGAGAGAAAGATATGCATCGCTAAATCATTTTTTCTGTATAGAATAACAGTACATTTTAAGCCACAAGCATTAGTGTTTACCATTTCTTTTTCAAGAGCATCAATTTAATCACAAAAGAATAAGTTAAAGGGATCTATCGTCGCATCAATTTAATTAATCACCTTCACCATCATTCAATGAATGTTATAAAATAAAGAAACACTATAAACATGCAATGTCATGAGAACACTCTAAAAATTGAGTCTTTTTATATGGTACCGTAGCATATGATTCATACTTTTATTTCTTGTCCCATTTTTAGAGTAAGAATTTTAAATATTTTCTGAGAATAGAATAATATCAAGTATCAATGTGTCAAAACTATATTTTATAATACTACATTATGTTTTACCATTTGTAAACACCATTCAAGTGTCAACAACATAGTATCTTAGTATGAATTCCTTTATATTTCTATTAGCGTATTAGTTTTTTGTTGACTATATTAAGCATTCATTTAAATAATTACATTCAGTTAAATGATCAATATTATCTGCAAACATTATAATTTTTTTTCTCGATAAGTCTAGTGAAATTATTGGGAAAACTACAAACACGAATAACATATGTAAATTCCAATAAATTGAAGTTACTAATCAAATTAATCAAATAATACCATTAAATCTTTTCATAGTTATCTCATCAAAAAAGGTGCACAATAAATCAATGGTAATAAAACTTACTCTTGAACACTAATTGTTATTGCTGTTAATATGTAATTTTAAGAACAAAAATCAATATATCTGACAAACACTATCACCAAGAGTGATATCTGAAAAATAAATGAATTCTTAATTTACAACATTAACAATTGTAAGTTAAGATAGCATAAACTTACCTTTAGATGAGAAGGAAAACGAAATTCAAAGACCAATTTAGTAGAAATGGAAGAGTAGTCGCAGGTAGAAGTTTAAAATCGTTTGTGTTTCTTCACTGAGTTACTCTGTATTCTGTAACTGTAAATTTGTGGCTTAGGTTTAATGGCACACAGAGAACGTGAGAGACTTTTCTTTTATTTGGAGTTGGGGCTGCGTGGGTGGGCTTAATGTGGTTGGAAAAAAAAGGGGAAAACCTTGTTAGGATTTGAAACTTTTGAGAGTAAAAATAAGGTTCAGCAGCAGAAACTTTCATTTATTTTCAGCTTTCAAAAGGCATACACACATATATCTACATAAGCTTTTCCAAAGTAAGTAGAGGACCATACATATCCAACCACTATTGACTTTGTTACAAAACATATTCCATAAAACAAGGACTACCTTTCCTTTACATACTTAACATAATATTTTAAAAAAGAACAATTAAAACAAAAAACATCTAGAAATATCTCATTTTCTAACACTCCTCCTTGAGATTTTTCTTGGATACTCCCAACCTAGCCCTTAGAACTTCAAATTTCCCCTTAGGAAGAGCCTTGGTCATGATGTCTGCAATTTGCTGATCTGAGCTGCAATGAACAAGCTGAACTTCGCCATCCTTCTCTGCTTGCCTGATAGCGTGAAACTTCACATTTATATGCTTGCTACGACCATG
>JAJOOR010015189.1:0-15693 GCA_036250505.1 Solanum acaule
CTCCAAGAGCCATCCTTCTTTCCCACTAGCACCACAGGTGAGGCATAAGGGCTACAACTTGGTTGTACTATGCCTTGGTCAAGCATTTCTTGGACTAGTTGTTCAATGATGTCCTTTTGCCTTGAGGAATACTTGTAAGGTCTATTGTTCACTGGGTTACTATCCTTTTGCAATGGAATCCTGTGATCAAAAGTGGACCTGGAAGGAGGAAGTTGTTTTGGTTCACCAAATAACAGATGGAACTCCTCAGTCAATGCTATAATTCCAGGGTGTATTTCTCTTGTTGTTTCTGTTTCTACTGTTGAGTCTTCTGTGGGCAAGACTCTAATCATGAATAATTATCCACCATTTTGAGTCATTTTATCCAACCCCTTGGCATTAACCATCCTGGTATTCTCCTTATTTCCCTGCAACTGCACCTTCTGACCTTGGTACATAAATGCCAAGGTGAGTTTTTGGAAGTTCAGTTGGAGGTCTCCCAAGGGTAACAACCACTGCACCCCTAAGATCATATCACAAGATCTCAAAGAAAGCAATAAGAAGTTATCCACAAAGGTGGTCCCTTGCATCATCAAGGGAAGACCCTTGCACATCTTAGTGGTCTGTCTGTTGCCCCCATCTGCAACATTGATGGACTGAGGTCTGACCATTAGCACCTCAAGCTCTAACTGTCTGGCTACTTCTTCATCAATGAAGTTGTGAGTGCTACCGGGATCTATGAGAATATTAAGGGGTCTTTTTTCACTGTACCCCACCACCCTAAGTGTGTGAAATCCCGAAATTCCATTCAAGGCATGAATGGACATCTCACACTTCTCCACACCTTCAGCTTCCACTTCAAGTACCTCTTGGACATCTGGTTCAGGCTCCTTTTCTGGTTCTTCTTCATCACATACCTCTAGCAAGTATAGTTGTTTAGCAACATTACATTTGTGACCAGGGACAAACTTCTCATCACAAAAGAAGCAGAGGCCTTTCTGTTTTTTTTCACTCATCTCAGCTGGAGTGAGTCTCCTGGTGTTGCTTCTATTGAGGTTCACACTGTGATCCCTCTTTGGGGACTGATACTCCTTCCTATTAGTGACTCCCCTGTTACTAACCCCAAGGAATGCTCCCTTGTTTTGGCTATATCCCCCACTGTACATCAAAGATTTAGCCAACCTGAGTTGGGCGTTCACCTGAGCTTCAGTGTTTCTTGCCAGTTGGTCTGCCTAGGGTAATGAATAAGGCCTATGGTTCTTTACAGTGAACCCTATCTCTGGTTTCAGCCCAGTGATAAAGGCACTGATTGCATGTTCTGGAAGTAGAACCAACCTTGTCATGATCCTGTCAAATTCTTTTTGATAATCTTCTACAAGGCCATTCTGTCTAACCAGCTTTAACTCAGACATGGGGTCTGCATACTCAGCTCCAAACCTATCCATCAATACATATACATATTCCTCCCAAGAAGGAAGGGGAATGTGGTTCCTGCTTCTAATGTAAGCCAAATGCCACTCAATGGCTATGTCATCAAAATGAATGGAAGCCACTTTAAACCTTTGATTGTAATCTATCTCATCCAAGGAAAAAAACTGCTCCACCTTGCACAACCAAGCTCTCAAGTTAGTACCATTAAAACGAGGGAACTCCAGCTTTGTCATTCTTGTCATAGTTAGACCACCATGGTGATGATTGGTTTGCATAGATGGTCCTGTAGCACCATCTCCTCCTTGTGTTCCCACTGGTGCTTGGCCAGTTGGAAGGGGATGAGAATTCTGACCCATGTTAGCAGAATTTTGGGGCATGAAGTTTACTCCTAAAGAATATCCTGCTGGGGAGTAAGGAGGCACAGTTGGTCTCCCTGCAGGGGGAGGTACCCATGCCATTGGATTCCCAGAGGGAGTGTAAATCTCCCCACTGCCATCTTGACCCTCAACACTCTTTCCTCTATCAAACCTTCTCACTTCATCCAAAGATTCTTTAAGTTCACCAAAGGCCTTCTCATGTTGGTTTTCCCATTGAGTTTGTCTAACAGTCAGGTTAGCAATCTCTATTGTCATCCTCTCAAACATGGATTTGATGTCATTCATCTCAGAACCCATAACTAGATACCACAGAACTCAAGAAAGTGCTCTGATACTAAATGATGCAGAATAGAAGAGTTGGGACTTAGCAATGGAACAGTAACTAACAATGAAAAATAAAAAGAAGTTAAGCTGAAACTAGCTAATTACGGCTAGGGTATATTTCATTGGTAATGTTAATAAGAAGAACATTACAATATATAGTACCTTAACCCTAGATGACTCACTTTCCTCCTCCTTAAGAGATAAGGAACATACAGTACTATTTCTGCAGAAAAAGTAAAAGGACTAGATAGGGACCTTTCTAACAATTATGGGGTCCAAAGTATAAATAGCATAACTTAAGGGCAAAAGCAAAAAGAGGACAACAATCTAACCAACATAACGGCTAGGTACCACTAAGCAAGCCTAAGGTACACCTCTCAACAGCCTCCATCTCCTAGCTGGGACTCTCCTCAATCTGCATCACCTTTTCTCCTCCTCTCCCTCTTCCACTGGTGAAGAGCAGCAGCAGCCGAAGCCACCAGCAAGCAGCCGCGAAAGCAGCTCAGGCAGTAGCTCCGGCCAGCGATCTCCGAAGCCAACAGCTCCGGCGACAACAACTTCGACCAAGCAAAGTTTCGGTCAGGAACTTCGGCAAGTGAACAGCTCTTAATAATGATGACGGAGTTTGTTTGGATCTCGATGTTTTGATTGGTTTGAAGACAGATCTGGTCAGTTAGTTTTTCTTTTAAAATATTCGATCATAGTTGCTCATTTCGTATATATGAAAAGGAGTTTGATTCTTATGTCTGCTTTACATGATTCATCGTGATTTTCTGATCTTCGCTCATTTTTAGTTATTATGTGCATCTTTAGATTGATTTAAAATTCTGTCCAGAAATTTCAGTTTCTGCATTATATGCTACAATATGCTTGTGTTCTTTGTGAATAGGTGTCAACATTGATAACAATGTGAAATTGGTAAGTAATTGATTCCTGTGATTTTGATTTCCCCTCAAATTAAGTTTTTCCTGATTTTTAGTAGCTTTTACTGATTTTTCTCTATATTTTAAAATTATGTTTGCAATCTTTGTTTATGGTAATTGACTGCTGGATCAATTTGATAAATTGATCGATGATTGATTCATCTAATTTAATTACTCATGAATTGATTACTCTTTTCAATCTTTTGTTGTAGTTAAAAGGTAGACATATTTTATATAGCAAGTATATATATTTGGTAAAAGTTGGTTGATTTTACATGTTTATTTGACTAATATTAATTGATTCATATTACCTTATTTAAGTTGGAAACATATTTTTACTTGTGACATTATGGTAAGTATATATAATTTGATCCCTAATACGTATGTAAATATTTCTTTCTTGCCTGATTTTGCATTGCATTAATTGGCTATCCTTAATTGCTTATTTGCTTGTCTTAAATAAATTGAAACAGATTCTTACTTGTTTTATTTTTGGTAAAATTGCATTTTGATTAAGGTAAAAGATTTTATTGATTGATACTCTTTTGGTAAAGGAAATATAATCTCCCATAATTACTCTTGGCTAATTTTTTTTTTTTTTGTGCTCCTCATTCACTATATAATCAGAAATGTTCTCATTCACTTTGGTCATCACTGGAACACTCCAACACTTGATATACACCTTACACTCCCAATTTGAGACTGACCTTCATGCTTTTAATACTTGGAACAAAAAATACTCTATAATACTCTTCAAAAAGAAAAGAATAGTTGTTCATATGTTGAAGAAACTTGTGTTTCGGTGGATTACTCTAATTCAATTCGGATTGAAGTTTGTTTGTTGAATAATTGTTTTGCTTGACTGGTTAGTTCCTTTGATCAATGCAACTTTCTTTTCTTATTAGTATTATCTACCTTGCAAATTCAATGGTTATAACAAATAAAGGAAGCACATGGGTTAGTTCCCTTCCCTCTCCTTTTGTGATATTGTTATTTGTTATTATTTGTTGTATGAACTTTATTGCTAGAAAATACGAGTATGTGTGTGGTTATTTGTTTCAATACTATAATCACATTTCAAAAGTGGCTTTGTATTTTGCATTTATATTCGTATGCCCCTGTGATGTTGAACAGGATCCTTTAGCCTATTCAAGATATGAAGAGTCGTCATGGAAAGGAAATGATAGACGAACCAATTTTATTCATTTTATGTTTTGTATATTATTTAATCTCTATTATTATTTTGTAATATTTGTATAACTTTAACTATCTCTATATATGAAATAGCTTGGGGGAATCATCTAAAAGGAGGGGGATATATGTGCTAACTGTTTTTCTTTACTTATCTTATTTTACTACATGTGATTGATATATAATCTATATTTTGCTAACATTATTAGAATATGCAACATATCGGAATCACCTAAATCATCTACTTAAAATCAACTATTTGTTTGTCTTGTTTTTGATAGTCTTAAGTTTCACATAATCTATCTTTCCGAATAAATGCTAGTAGAGTAACTAATCAGTTTGAATCAATAATGCTTGATACCTTTAGTATATTAGTTGATAACTCAAATCTTAATTCTTACATGTTCAATAACCTCTTTTCAGCATGCTGACAAACCTCAAAGGAGAAAATCTTAACTGTTTGTCTTTTGTTTATCTGCTAATGTGAGAGCAATTAATTATTTTTCTGTATTAATTCACTTAGAAATCATGCCTATAGGACATAATTAATAAGTTGAGATGTTGATCAGCATATTAATAAATAAAAAGAGTAAAATTTTGTTTTAAAATTATCGTCTGCTTCCTAGATTGAATCTGGCCCAAATCAATTAGGTTCTGATCTGTTTTGCTACTGAAATTGCTAATAATTCATTCTGATCTGCTACATGCTTTGTAAAAAATAAAAAAAATAAACATATATTTCTTGCATTTTGTGTTCTATTTGCTAATCACCTAAAATTAACTAATAATTATTCTGCGTATCTTTAAAATCTGCTATCTGCTGACCTAGTTCAATCAGGCCTAGAATTAATTATCTTTTGCATTTTGAACTGTCATCTTACATTAATTTCTGCACTAATAATATCATATGCTACTGTTTCTAAAAATAATAATATATTTTCTACATCTGCCACTTGTTGCCCCGATCAAACCTTGCTTGGATTAATTAATTTCTGCGCTGTCTTGCCATTTAAAATCAGCTACTAATTATTTTCTGCACCAAATAAACTGTTGCCTTTTAAATTTCAGCATTTATAATTTGCTATTGCTTTAAATTTTTTGCCCATTTGCATTATTATAACGTGCCCATTTTAAATTAATCAATAACTAAATCAGTCTATTAAGCTTTCCCTGACTTGTAATATTTTTGTCCATTTAAAATTAATCTATTATTATATTGAGTGTTTTGCTTGTCTATGCACACACTTTAGCATGCGACCTTTTCACTAATTATGTGTTGTTTGTAAGCATGTTAATTAAAATCGAGAGGCCAATATGAGACCCTATGTGCTAAATGCTTGTCCAAATTGTTTGACTTGGTGTCTAGGTGGGCGTATTATATTTTATTGTCTAAATTCATCCTAATAGCAGTCCAATGCCTCTTGGACCTTACGTGGGGACGCTAGACACCTTTTAGAGACGAAAAGCATGCGGTGGTGGGGTAGGGATAGTTTAGGCCCTACGGATATGATGACATCGACTCGGTCTAAATGACAAACTTTGGTTTTGTCTGTCCCTACGAGAAATCGACCAAAATAAAGAAAGTCGAGTGTTGATCCTAAAAGTCCTTCAGAGTCTCCCTTTCCTTTTCTCTCTTTATTTGTTATAATTATTTGGGGTAGTTTAATAAAAATAAAATGTTTATTCTATCTAATTGTGCAAATTTCTATCTCCTTGCTCGTCTCTTTATTTATTGTGTAATATTTATTTATTATGTTATCACTTAGTCTCGCATGTCTATCTAATTAACTAAAATAACTAAAATGCTCTTAATTGTTTAATATTAGTTGTCACCTAGCAATCATGTTTAATAAATAACCAATAAATGAAGTGACCTTAAAAGCTACTTGTAACCCCCACATAAATTGCATGAGACACGGTCGGGACCCATATTTGTGGACCTCGAGGGATGCCTAACACCTTCCCCTTGAGGTAATTTGAACCCTTACCTTGATCTCTGGTTCGTTGACCTTAGCTAGAATTAGTTAGGTTAGATAGGTGCCCTAACGCGCCTTAATTCGTTAGGTGGCGACTCTTCAATCACCCCAAAGCCCAAAAGAGTTGTTAGGTCGTGCACCAAAACCCGTTTTGAGAAAAATGGGGCGCGACAGTGATTTAGAAACTTTTTTTTATCAAAATTTTTCACGGATGTATGTTACAACCTTATTAATGGCGTCAGTTGGTCCCGAGGGGCAAACAGACACATTTTCAAGTTCAAATGATCCCTAAAGCAAGAAAAGCCAAATTTTATCGATTTTCGTGTGCTATAGTCCATTGATTTTTTGTGATACGATTCCAGAATTTTTTTTGCCAATTTTTTTATGAACGTCCGTTACGACCTTATTAATGGAGCTAGTTGGTCCCGAGGGGCAAACGGGCCCATTTTCAAGTTCAAACAAGCCCCAAAGCATAAAATACCAGATTTTACCGATTTTCGTGTGCTAATACATGGATTATTGGTGATTCAAGATTCCAGAACTTTTTTTACCGAAAGTTTTCATGGATGTTCGTTACAACCCTATTAATGTCGTCAGTTGGTCCCGAGGGGAAAACATACGTATTTTCAAGTTCAAACGATCCTCAAAGCAGGAAAAAATAGATTTTACGGATTTTCGTGTGCTATAGTCCATGCAATTTTGGTGATACAATTCCAAAAAAAAATTTACCAAAATTTTTCATGGACGTCCGTTACGATCTTATCAATGGAGCCAGTTGGTCCCGAGGAGCAAACTGGCCCATTTTCAAGTTAAACGAGCCCAAAGTAGGAAATATCAAATTTTACCAATTTTCGTGTGCTATAGTTAATTGATTTTTGGTGATTCGGGATTCTGGAACTTGATTACCGAAAGTTTTCATAGACATCTGTTACAACCTTATTAATAATATCGATTGGTCCTAAGGGGAAAACATGCGCATTTTTAAGCTCAAACAAGCTCTAAAGCAGGAAAACCAGATTTTACAGATTTTCGTGTGCTAGTCAATGAATTTTTGGTAATACAATTTCAGATTTTTTTTGCTGAAATTTTTCATGGACGTCCGTTACGATCTTATTAATGGAGCTAGTTGGTCCCGAGGGGAAAACGAGCCTATTTTCAAGTTCAAACGATCCCAAAGCCGAAAATACCAAATTTTACCAATTTTCGTGTTCTATAGTCCACAGATTTTTGGTGATTCCGGATTCCAGAACTTTTTTTGCCGAAATTTTTCATGTATGTCCGTTACAACCTTATTAATGGCGTTAGTTGGTCCCAAGGGGCAAACAGACGCATTTTCAAGTTCAAACGAGCCCCAAAGCAGGAAAAACAAGATTTTACCGATTTTCGTGTGCTATAGTCCATGAATTTTTGGTGATACGATTCCATAATTTTTCATGCCAAAATTTTTCATGGACGTCCGTTACAACCTTATTAATGGAGCCAGTTGGTCCCGAGTGGAAAACGGGCTCATTTTCAAGTTCAAACGATCCCCAAAGTAGGACATACCAGATTTTACCAATTTTCGTGTGCATAGTCTATGAATTTTTGGTGTTTTAGGATTATGGAATTTTTTTTATCGAAATTTTTCATGGACGTATGTTACAATCTTATTAATGGCATCAGTTGGTCCTGAGGGGCAAACAAGCGCATTTCCAAGTTCAAAGGAGCCCCAAAGTAGGAAAAGCTAGATTTTACCGATTATCGTGTGCTATAGTACATGGATTATTGGTGATTCGGGTTTCAGAACTTTTTTTACTGAATGTTTTGATGGACGTCCGTTACAACCTTATTAATGACGTTAGTTGGTCCCGATGGTTAAACAGGCGCATTTTCAAGTTCAAACGAGCCCCGAAGTAGGAAAAACCAGATTTTGTCAATTTTCGTGTGCTATAGTCCATAGATTTTTGGTGGTACGATTCTAGAATTTTTTTTGCATGGACGTTCTCTACGATCTTATTATTGGATCCAGTTGGTCCTGAGGGGTAAATTAGTCCATTTTCAAGTTCAAACGAGCCTCAAAGTTGAAAATACCAGATTTTACCAATTTTCGTGTGTAATAATCCATTGATTTTTGGTGATTCGAGAATCCAGAACTTTTTTTGCCGAATTTTTTTATGGATGTGTGTTACAACCTTATTATTGCCGTCAGTTGCTCCCGTGGGGCAAACAGACGCATTATCTAGTTCAAACGATAGTACATGGATTTTTGGTGATACGATTCCAAAAAAAATTTTGCCGAAATTTTTCATGGACGTATGTTACAACCTTATTAATAGAGCCAGTTGGTTTAAAGGGGCAAACGGGCCCATTTTAAAGTTCAAACGAGCCCTAAAGCAGGAAATACCAAATTTTACCGATTTTCATGTGCTATAGTCCATGGATTTTTGGTGATTTGGGATTCCAGAACCTTTTTTCCTGAGATTTTTCTAGGACGTCCGTTACAACCTTATAAATGGCGTCAGTTGGTCCCGAGGGGAAAACAGATGCATTTTCAACTTCAATGAGCCTCAAAGCAGGAAAAACCAAATTTTACCATTTTTTGTATGTTATAGTTTATGAATTTTTAGTGATACGATTCCAAAATATTTTTTGCTGATATTTTTTACGAACGTCCATTACAACCTTATTAATGGAGATAGTTGGTCTCGAGGGGAAAATGTCTCATTTTCAAGTTCAAACGAGCCCCAAAGCAGGAAATACCTGATTTTAACAATTTTCGTGTGCTATAGTTCATGAATTTTTGGTGATTCGGAATTCTGGAACTTTTTTTGCCTAATTTTTTCATAGACGTCCATTACAACCTTATTAATGGCGTCAGTTGGTCACGAGGGGCATTTTCAAGTTCAAATGAGCCTCAAAACAGGAAAAACTAGATTTTATCAATTTTCGTGTGCTATAGTCCATGTACTTTTGGTGAAACAATTCCAGAATTTCTTTTGCCGAAAAATTTCATGGACGTCCGTTATGACCTTATTAATGGAGTCAATTGGTCCCGAGGGGCAAACATACCAATTTTCAAGTTCAAACGAGCCCCAAAGTAGGAAATACCAAATTTTACCTATTTTTGTGTGTTATAATTCATGGATTTTTGGTTATTCGTGATTCCGGAACTTTTTTTACCGAAAGTTTTCATGGACGTTCGTTACAACCTTATAAATGGCGTCAGTTGGTTCCAAGGGGCAAACAGCCGTATTTTCAAGCTCAAATGATCCCAAAGCAGGAAAAACCAGATTTTACCAATTTTCATGTGCTATATAGTCCATGAATTTTTTGTGATACAATTTCAGAATTTTTTTTGCCGAAATTTTTCATGGACGTCCGTTACGACCTTATTAATGGAGTCAGTTCGTCCTGAGGGGTAACCAATTCCATTTTCAAGTTCGAACGAACCCCAAAGCAGGAAATATCAAATTTTATCGATTTTCGTGTGCATAGTCTATGGATTTTTGGTGATTTGGGATTCCGAAATATTTTTTGCTGAAATTTTTCATGGACGTTCGTTACAATTTTATTAATGGCGTCAGTTGGTTCCAAGGGGCAAATTGCGTATTTTCAAGTTCAAACGAGCCCAAAGTAGGAAAAACCAAAATTTTTAACCGATTTTTGTGTGCTAGTCCATGGATTTTTGGTGATACGATTTCAGAATTTTTTTTGCCAAAATTTTCATGAACGTACGTTACATCCTTATTAATTGAGTCAGTTAGTCTCGAGGGGCAAACGGGTCCATTTTCAAGTTCAAACGAGGTCCAAAGAAGGAAATATCATATTTTACCGATTTTTGTGTGCTTAGTCCATGGATTTTTTATTATTCAGGATTCCAGAACTTTTTTTGCTGAAATTTTTCATGGACGTCCGTTACAACCTCATTAATGGCGTCAGTTGGTCCCGAGAGGCAAACTGATGCATTTTCAAGTTCAAACGAGCACAAATCAAGAAAAACCAAATTTTATCAATTTTTGTAGGCTATAGTCCATGGATTTTTGGTGATACAATTTCAGAATTTTTTTTGTCGAAATTTTCATGGACGTACGTTACGACCTTATTAATGGAGTCAGTTGGTTCGAGGGGCAAACAGACCCATTTTCAAGTTCAAACGAACCCCAAAACAGGAAATATCAGATTTACCGATTTTCGTGTGCTATAGTCCTAAATTTTTGGTGATTCGGGATTTCAGAACTTTTTTTGACGAAATTTTTCATGGACGCCCGTTACAACCTTATTAATGATGTTAGTTGGTCCCGATGGGTAAACTGACGAATTTTCAAATTCAAACGTTCCCCAAATCAGGAAAAACCAGATTCTACCGATCTTTGTGTGCTATAAATATCTGAATCTTTCTCAGATATTGACATAAGTTTTTGAAACAAGTTTATAAGAAGAGAAACATTGTACATAGTAAGAAAAAAGTTTCTGCTTTTCCAAAAACTTCAAGTGTGATTACAAGCCATTGAGTGGTTCGCTGGACAACAAATTTGAGGTACCGCTATTTGTTTGTTGTGAGTCATTTTATCCTAGTATCCTGAGTAGTTAATGAAAGATAACTGAAATGAATTAAGAAGGGGTAAACTGAAATGAAACAGAAGCAGTGAAATGTATCAGGACCACAAATAGAAGCAAAACTAACAGTACAAGTAAAGAAATATGTGAAGTCCTCGAGTATATCAGTCTAACAACGACCTTCAATATCAGTGTCTTTGCACAGATCAAGTAGTCAACAGATGAATAATATGCATGTGCTTGATCAAAAATTCATATTGCCCTATATGTTGCAGAGCTCTTTCCAGGCCTTCATCACTCTCATCTGCTTTCCTTTGATTTTCTGACATCTCTGAAATAGAAAAGTGAAGTTGATATGTACTCCAATTTGTTTGTCTGGTTTTGACTTGACACATAGTTCGAAGACTTTTGAATCTTGGGGTCTTAAATTAAATATATGTTAAAGGTATCAAAATATCCTCTAATCTTGTGGTTTTAAACATGCCACGTGGAAAGTTGAAAAGAGTTGCCAAAAAGGAAAGAGACATTCTTTTGAAATGGACTAAAACGAAAAGTAAAACAAACAAATTGAAATGAAGGGAGCATCATGAATTGACCAGCATTATCATAACTGAAACTGCCCCTCCTTCCTCCCAATATCCCAAAAAGAATATATTCTTCCCTCGAGAAGCATAATGTATAATGCAATGAAGTTGGCATGAGAAGAAACAAAGCATATCATCATGACTTTATTAAATTATTTTGTGCAATCGAAAGATCTCCTAAGTTTTCCTGGCGGGGCATGTTTGAACATGCCCGCACTGACGATTAAAGGGACTTCTCTAAGAAAAAAATAGGTCAAGAATATCAAGAGTCAGGGGATTCATATAGTGTCATTTGTGAAAAATGCCTTCCTGCAGAACAAAGTCGAGCTAAATGTGACCCCATCACTCAACTAAGGCTTCTGGATCAAAAGATATAAGCATCATGATATGTAATGCTTGATGGAAAAAAGTCCATAAACCATCCAACAGCATATCACTACGGTTCGGATCATTTCAAGAACTCAATGAGAGTTATATACCTAGAGACATTGATATCCCCTTCCTCACCACTCCCTCTCCCTCCCAATTGGGGTCTTTCTCCTTTATCAGTGGAAAGTAAGCATTTTTGTACTTCATCTCATCAAGAGCCTTATAGTTTCCACAATTGATGTTCAATAGAGATTAAATTCAATTTATTACTTCATACAACAATCTCAAACAAGTTGGAGTCAGCTATATGAATCCCCACTTCTTCATTTTAAGCTCATTACTTCGTAAACAAACAAAAAAGTTTTAGCTCTTAGGTGAATCATTATACTGAGTCTATCACTACTACCCAAGATTTTCCCCCTTTCTTTGCACTGCCCTACAACTGAACCAGAATGAAGCAAGAGATATAACAACCAAATCTCATATCCCAATCCCCATCTCCATATTAATGAAAAACACCATTTTTTTTCTTCTTCTACTTACATTTCTTCCAATAGCAGAGCAAAGAACAATCTCTATTGGGTTTTTGCTGTAAAGAGCTATTGTAAAGCAAACAAAACTAAACCCCAGATAGGAAATATGCCTAAATCTAACAGTTTATACACACAGAAATGTCAGTAAAGCACATAAAGATTGTAAAAATTTAAACTTTTTCACCTTGAAAAAAGAAACAATTTTTACTGTAAAGAGCTGTTGTAAAGCAAACAAAACTAAACCCCAGATAGGAAATATGCCTAAATCTAAATTTTCATACATAAAGATTCAGTACCTCTAATCTTTTTTCTCCAGTACTTGTCATCTTGTAAAAAAAAAGAAGCTCAAACTTCAGCTCCTGCAAAAAAATAAAATGAAGTAAATAAAACAGCACCCAAACAGAAAGAATCAAAGATTTTTTCAGAAAAAAAAGTTGAAAACAAGAATGCTTAGTAAGTCAAATTTCTTTTAAAGTTGTTATCTCAGCAATAGTATTGTTGAACTAAAATTATTAGTCTCCAAATTTTATATTATGTGTTATCAATTTCTTGTGATTCTTTTTTTGGTTTTCCGCCTGTTATCCATATTGAAGCTCGACTAAATTCAAATTTGCATTTGATTTTTTTTTGGTTTTTTGCCCGGTGTTCGAAATCCGTATTGGAGTCCGACTAAAGCACTTTCTAACAAAGACGACTCCGTATTCAAGGGAACTCAGACCCGCGACCTCTTAATTAAGAATAAATGAGTACTTACCACTGTACCACAATTCTTATTGGTTACGTACTTACCAAATATTTATGGGGCTACATTTTGTCTTCATCCTAATTAATGTTTGAAATCATGCATTTATAGTCTCATTAAATTGTCTTTGGGTAAGCTAAACATTAAAAAGATTACAGGATTGATTATTGATACATGTATCTAAATGTATTTTTAGAAGGAAGCGAAGGTATACATTTATCTCTTTAATTTTGAGATCATTTTAAGTTTAAATTAATCTTTAAGATTCAGTAAAAAAATAAATAAATTATTAAAGTGAAAAATAAATAAATTTGTACGTAGAGAAGTAAAGGTTGCTTTCAGTTGGTTTCATAATGGGAATGTTCACTACAAGCTATCAGCGCTCAGTGTTAGATCTCCCTTCCTGAGCAGGGAAGAAGATGAAAATCGGCTGCAGATGATAGTTGTCTATCTTTACACGATGGAGCAAACTTTTCTGTGTTGCATTTTCTTTACCCCTCCATGTTCATTTTTTTCGATAAAAGATTACATTGTATATATTTTCTTTAGTTCAGATAAGGTGAATTATTGCAACTTTTTTTATAATTTAAAATAAGTTGAATTAAGTTCAAGAGAATTATTAGGCTTTGTAAGGTTTCTACTTTACATTTCTAATCATGAAAATAATCAAAAGAATAATAGTGGGAAAAAGTCTTTGATTTATGTTCTTAAAAAATAATTCTTAAAGAATGTGTAGTATTTCAACAATTTATTTAATATGGACTAAAGGTAGTGTATTTTTTTAATATAAATTTAGTGTATATATTTATATAGATTTTAAATTTTCTAAATACAAGACTAAAGATTCATTAAGTAGTTTAGTGGGCTCAAAATTCATCGTGAAGTTCCAAATTTAAATTTCAAATACTATACTTTTATTTATTCAAACCTTCTTACTAAAAATCCTGAATCATTCTTCGTCGACATAATTGCTTGGCGATCGAGGGGAAATTTCAATATATTTAAAATCAATTGCTTTCACAATAATTGATAATTCAATATGTTTAAAAGATCTGTGAAAAATTTATGATAAAAGATAGACTTGTTTGAATCTCGAAATTCGAAAAATGTCACATCAAATGAGACAAAGGGAATATATTACTTCATTTAACAAGTGTTACATGATTTAAGACAAAGTGAGTAACATATATTAGACTCATGCTAGCACGTGCTTCTGTGTCTAATAATTCTATAAAGAGCTTTCATTACATAATGACTTTCACACACAACCAAAGAGAAAAACAACACAGAGAGAAGTCATGGCTTTAGAACATGAAACAACAAATTTGAGAGTTCTAATGTTTCCATACTGAGCTTATGGACACTTCACACCTTTCCTTGAGCTAGCCAAGAAACTCTCAGATAGAGGCTTTTTCATTGATTTTTGTTCAACTCCCATTAATCTTAGTTACATCAAGAAGAAAATCCCACACAAGTACTCTTGTTCAATTCAGCTAGTGGAATTCCATTTACAAGATTTACCTGAGCTTCCTCCTCATTACCACACAACAAATGGCCTCCCATTGCATCTTCAATCCACCCTCTACAAAGCCCTCATGATGGAAAAACCACAATTTTACCAAATCCTGAAAGATCAAAAACCTGATGTGTTAGTATTTGATATAATGCAACCATGGGCAGTAAGGGTTGCGTCTAGTCTCAACATCCCAGCAATAAGATATTGTAATGCAAGTGCAGCTACGTGTTGTTATTTTGACCATTTACAGCTCAACCAGGGTGGAATTCCCTTTCACAGTGCTCTATCTAAAGGATTATGAGAAAGAGATAGAGCGTCATATTGAGCTTGAAGTGGTGGAAGAAGGTGAGAGAATCATACTGCTGAATAGCTCCAGAGCAATAGATGCAAAGTATATAGATTATCTTTCTGAAATAGGACAATCAAACATTCTGCCTACTGGAGTAGTAATTCAAGATCTTGAAGATGCAGGGGATATCGAGGAAACAGAACTCATTAAATGGATAGGGAAGAAAGAGGAGCATTCAACTGTGTATGTTTCATTTGGGAGTGAGTGTGTCTTGACAAAGGAAGAAATGGAAGAGGTTGCTTATGGGTTAGAGCTTAGCAATGTTCATTTCATATGGGTTGTAAGGTTTCCGAGAGGAGAACAAGTTGTTAACCTTGAAGAGGCACTTCCTCGAGGTTTTCTTGACCGCATTGGAGAAAGAGGGAGGATAGTTGAAGAATGGGCTCCACAGGCAAGAATACTGAAGCATGCAAGTATTGGAGCATTTGTAACACACTGTGGTTGGAATTCCACACTTGAAAGCATAGAGTTTGGTGTTCCAATCATAGCTCTGCCTATGAACTTTTGCTCAGATCAGCCTATGAATGCTAGATCGGTTGTGGAGAATGGAATAGCCGTGGAGATTGCGAGAGATGGAAATGGGAAGCTTCATAGAGGTTATATAGCTGAGACTATCAAAGAAGTGATACTTGGCGAAAAAATTGGGGATGATTTGAGGAGGAAGGTGAATAGTCTTGGTGAGAATGTAAGATTGCTAAGAGAAGAACAGATGGATGAAGTTGCTGAGGTGATAAAACAGCTTTGTGAGAAGAATCAGTTCAAAAATGCCTAACATGATGCATTTAAGAGATAACAAAGTGTATCAGCAGTAACAAAGACGGATCTAAAACGAACTCAACTAGTGCAAAAAAAAAAAAAAAAAA
>JAJOOR010015190.1:0-25757 GCA_036250505.1 Solanum acaule
CACCTTCCACCAACCGACCCCTAAATTTTTTTGTTTTCCAAAAATAAAAAAAAAATCTGTTTTTTCAAAAAATAAATAAATTTACCCCCTCCCTGACACCTCTCACCCCAGGGCGCCCCCCCCTTCCACCAACCTACCCCTAATTTTTTTTGTTTTTCAAAAACAAACAAAAAAAATTGTTTTTTTCAATTAAGTTTGAAAATTAATTGAATTTTTGAAAATTAATATTAATTTTTTTATTTCTTAGCACAATTAAGAATTTTGAGTGGAAGTGAAAACTAAATGATCTATTATGGATCAATATGGATATCCATTTTGATCATATTTGTAGAGACTCTTAAAATAGCTTCAAGCCCATATTTAACCATTTAAAATATGAGCGATCCAAGTCATTAAATATGGACAAAATAGACTCATTTCATTAATAGGGGATGAAATTGCCACCCCTAAACGTAATGTATCGTGACATGTGTGTCTTGTATCAACATATGTAATGTGTTGAGACATCAGACATGTGTCTTGTATATATCAACAAAGGTAATGTATTAAAAAGCGACGTATCAAACATTGAGTGATGTATTCGAAACCAGAACACGATGTATCAAGAGGTGGGGTAATGTGTCCGAAATTTTCAAATTTTAAGGAATTTTTGTAATTTGACATTAATTATTACCTTATTACCTATCGTTATCTTTTAAGCGAGATAATAATATAAAAAGTCTTTTACATAAATTGTTGGGGGTATAATAGTTAAATTCATAATAAAATTGTCTCTGTGTATTCATCAATAAATATAGGTAGGAGAAACTACATACATACACTAATGAAGTGTTGTTGCTGGACAGAAGGTAATTGGAATTGGCTCATGAGTTGTGGAAGAGTACTATATATATCAACAGAGGCGGAACTCACGGGCAAGGTGTACGTGGACCCGTTAACTTCGAAAAGAACTAAAAATACATTTCATCTATCTTTTGGTCTAAAAACCCTTATATTCATATTTTTGGTGTAAAAATATCCTTCCATTCACCTTTTTGGCTCATTTATGCTCTTGAAACTAATAACCCTCTCTTTAGTTATTTACTTGTTAAAAAATGTCAGGTATTGTATCATCTTCAACTTTATCATCAATATTAGTTTTTTCAGTGCTATCCACAATTTCTTCTAAACTCTGGACTTCTGAACATGTATCATTTTCACCAATTCAATAGGTTATTAACATTTATTTTATTGCGGTAACCTAGATTATTGATCATGTCCTCAAGTTCATCAATGACATTTTTACAATTGGGTTCATTCAAATTCTCTGAGATTTCATCCTCAGCGAATTTTGAGGTATCATTTTGGTTACAATACTAGTTTAAGGTTACGAGAGAGAAGTATTAATTAATTGTTGAGAGATTTGTTGAAGGTAAATAAGGAAATTAAGGAATGAAGTTTTTTTAAATATTGGAACGTGGGTTGTTCTTTTTTAATTTACGATTTTTATTTTATTTTATTTGGATTTATTTTGTTTTGTAAAAGTACTATTCCTATGTGGGTAAAAAGTCGAACTATTGTTATATAGGAGTTATTTAGGTGCTTATATATTTAAGTTTTTTACCCTTTTCAAATAGTAGAAATTTTTTTAAAATATGGTAAAATAAATTATGTATTTAAGTAAATTTTTTATGGTTATATTAGTGAAAAATTAAACTACTGTTATATAAAGGTAACTTGGATGCTTAAATTGTATACTTAGATATTTTACCCATTATAAAAATATCTCGCAACACCAAGATCTTTTTTGCTATTTTGATGTCAAATGCATTTTGCGATTATGAGTGGATAAATATATTAGTATTAGTATTTTATATTATAAATCTCTAGGATGTGTTTGGTAGGAAGGAGAATATAGAAAAATAAATGAGTTTCATATTATTTCTTTTTGTGTTCAGCGTAGACAAAATATTATCCTATAAATATTTGTATATAATCTAAACAAATATTATGAGAAATAGGGGTAGTGAAAATGAAATACATGAGATAGAGTGAAGATAAGGTGTGTTAGAGAATTGTGAGGGCACAATCAATATGGAAGGAATGCCACTGTGAAACTTATTTTCCCTACTACGTTAAGAAACTAGTTTTCCTCAAAAAAAAAAAAAAATTGACCAACCAAACATGGAAAAATTATTTTCCTCAATACCAAACACATACGACCAACAAAAAAGAAACTGCAACAAAATTACAAGCAGAAATAGGAAAAATATTGGACTACTTGACAAGAACAAAGTACCTAAAATCACATACTAATAAATTCCACTTGCATATAAACAATCAATCTCCCGTAGGGGGGGTTTATTTAGTGCCAGGATACAACATTCAACATGCTGAGTAAGGCACACATCAAGAACAGCAAAGCCACCACATGGTAATATTTATTACAATCTAGTAATATTTCAAGTTCTTCGCCTATAGCTGATTTAAGCAGCAGCATTAACAGCATGACCAGCGCCATCTGAGTGGACAAACGTCTCAACATATTCTTGCCTGCATGTAAAAAGACGTTCATTAGCTTCCACGCTCAAGGACCGTTTCTGGTTATCTTAACTAAAACAAATGACCAGATAGTATAGCGAGGGTCTAGAGATAAACCTTGCAGGGAGATGATCATGGGGACGATTGTATGGAGTCCAAATTGGGTCACCAACAAAGAGACGCATTGCCTACACAAATCATTACTCTAATCAAATATACCGTGCAAGAAGTGCAATCGAGCACAAGTGCCAAAAACGTGTCTCCAAAGGGGGCAACGATGAAAATATTACAGCAGTAACTACATATTTTCATGTATGCTTTTAGGAAGTACCTTAATGTAGTTGCTTGAATCAAGCGTGAAGCGGTGATAGATTCCAGCAGGAAGAACAATCATTCCACCTTTCTTTACCCAGACACGAATCCAGCTCTCATTCACATCGCGGACATCAAAATAACCTACACCCCAGAAGTATTTACTTAGCAACAGTAGTAGGAAGGTGGAATAGCAAAATCCAATCAATAAACTGCAATCGTACCACTTCCTGCAACAGCGTAACGGATCTCCTCATCAGTGTGCAGGTGTTCTTCAAAAAAGTTCTTGATTTTCTCCTCGTAATTCGGTAGTTTCTCAGGGCAAACTTCACAGAAATCCTGAAGCAAATTATGAACCCATAAAACTTCAGTACTCATAAATAATAAAAAAGGGACCAACTTGTATCCATATATTGATGAAAGGTCTCAGTTTTGTAACTTTAACATACAATGTATGAATATCCACGATCTTCCCGAATTTTCTTCAACTCCTCATCAGTCTCATAATTGTCAGCATCAAGTCTCCAGCTAAGCACTCCAAGTTCTGAAATTTTCACATAGTAATTAAGAAGGGAATACGAAGGCAGGACAAATCTAGCAATCAACTTGTAACTACACTTAAGGTTGGTTCATTATTTTAATCCTTGTTCATCATATGATTAAGGACACGATTAGAATTTGGACATATGATAATACATCCTATCAATGTGGGATTCTCATCCACCAAAGGCAACATAAAAAAGATTTTCACCTATTCAATTTCTAACCCCAAAATACCAAGAGGGTTAACAACAAATTAGATTATCAGTATTAACTGAAAAGTTATTTACCTACTGAACCAGAATTTACAATTGTGGAGATCCTTATTCAGAGAATCCCAAAACTTATCGGGAAGTATTAAAGGGAAGACAAACTGCCTTGAGACTAGCGATTTCTTTTTGTGTGGGAGGTGAAGGGGGATTTTCTATTCCTCATAGATAATTTTTATTTATATAATGCTTATCCTGATCTTTACCAGCCAGCTTGTCAAGAGACACAAATTCCTTTGGCTCACGGTGATGAGGAAGCCTTTGGTCCTCATCGCTGTCATCCATGTACCATGCCTGTATGACATCCTCTCTTGGATCCTGCAGGAATTGAAAAAACAAAAACAGCATGTGAATAATTCTCCATTTCCTTCTCCAACACACCAATTTTATGGTAATCTATATTTATATACTTTGTTTTTATGTGTAAGGATTCATTCAAAAACAGCATTATAATCATTCTTCTCTTTGCAAATGTAGGGGGCCAAGTAACTCCAACAAAGTAACCAATCATATACGATTAACATGTTAAACGAAAAGCCCAAAAGGTATAACCACATGTATTGATAGTAACATCGTAATAGTAAAAGTATACAGTTAAGCTTCGCGACCCTAACCCTGAACCAGAAAAAAGGAGGCAAGGAAAAATTTGGCGAGCGTAAACTCAACTAGTCTTTGTTCTCCATTTAAATAAGATTGCCTAAGAATGCTTTGATGCATTTTGTTTTTCGTTGTTGATGTCTATTGTAAAAAAGTATTACAAGTTCTTCATTGGCGAAACTCGAGAGGAGCTAACTCTATTAGAATAAATGCAAAATCACAACCAGTTACTTCTACTGAGCACAGTAATTATCATGTCCTTCAGATTGTGCGTCAGTGTTCTATTCAAGTTCAGACAGTTTTCATATGAGATAGGCTTTCTGGTTCTTCAAGGTTTCTCATCTTGAAAGACGCCTAAAAATTATACTTCTTGTATGCTTTTTGTGACAAATCCGAAAAATCTAAAACATCTAGTGGAGAAAAAATAGCATCAAACAAAAGCCGAAGCAAAATTAACTACCAGAAAGTTCATTTGAAGTTATTAATCATCATAATGTTTCCAGGGCTTATACTCTGCAAGGCCATCTGATTGTAGTTTGAGTCTATAGTCGGTACGAGACCTCAGATTCATGCCTCAAAGAGAGGGGAAGGTAGTGGCATTATGGGGCCAATCCTTAGGACCAACCGCAGCCCTTGAAACTCGGGGATAATGGGCCTGTCCCTCTACCTTCTCCGCTTAAATACCAGGCTTGGTTCGCATGGCTTAAGGCTCGAACTTGTGACATAAGCCACAACTCCCTCATCAACCTTTGCCACATGAACTAAAGCCCTGGGGGATTATTTAGTACTTCCTCCCCAGTTTGAGTTCAATAAATTCACATTCTACTCTATTGTATGGACAGGGAAGATCATCATTTTAAGAAACCATAGCTTCACCCAAGGCAACAACCAAATGATCAAGTAATAGGGCAATACAAACATCAATAGAACCACGAGAAGCCAATATTAGTCTGCCAACCCTCCTACAACCATAAATTTCCGAACCCCTTGTCCAGAACTTGTATCATTTTTTTAGTGTCTGTTGCGACAGTTTACTTGGATGGTTCACCTTTAAGCAAGGCAGTTTTCACAGCAAAAGTTGTCTATATTCTGTAAAGGGGTTTGCAACAAACGCAATAGAAGTCAATCCAAAAATAGATAATATTTTTAAATTTTATAGTCAATATCCCCATGATGCACTAATGTGATTTCATGGACATTACAGATATTGCAAAAAACCACTATATTTGCAAAAAATAACAAATCAGTTTGGGATTAATTTTCTAATCACCCGCATCTTATTATAAGATCCTGCTCGTTCATAAATTGATATACTTCCATTTACTTCTTCATGGAAGTACATCTAATTTTGCTTTGTTTATCTATCTCCTTTTACCAGAACTCCTTTGTTGATCCATAATGACTTCCATCTAGTACAATAAAATAGAAAATAGAATGCTTTTCAACTTTCCTATAGTCAAGATTGTTTTTTTTTTTTTACAATAAAATAGATAATAGAATAGCTTTCAACTTTCCTATAGTCAACATTGTTTATCTTTACAATAAAATATATAATAAGAGTAGTTCTCAACTTTCCTATAGTCACACTGTTTATTTTTAGCAATTAAACAAAACTCCTTGAGTACAGAGGTCGAGGAAAGCTGTTAAATGTCGGTTTTTGATTCAAAGTTTGTGTAATTAGTTTGGCTTTTTGATTCAACGTTAGTGTAATTACTTAATCATATCACTCTTCCTAGAAAGTGGGTGTAGTTTTTAGGTGCTCTTTAGGTGTAATCGTTTGGTTTGTCTATGGTCATTTCACATTTATTACAAAAAAAAACTAAACTCCTTGAGTCGCGTCAACTCCAGATTTGCCCCATTGAAAACACCTCCTTCCCCAATAGCAACATCGTCTATGTCTATCCATAAGCACAATATATGCCTAGCAAACTATAACCTTTTTGTCCACAGAATAAACAATTGCAAGTCAGACAACTTGAATACCTTAAAATATTTCATAAAATGGAAAAACAAAAGCTTTTCCTTGAGCCAAGGGTCTATCAGAACCAACCTCTAAGGTAAGGGTAACGTCTGCATCTGCGTACATTCTATCCTCTCTAGAACTCACTTTGTCGGACTACACTAGGTATGTTATCGTAAAATAGAAAAAGGGAACTTAAAAAATCATTAGCTAAGGGTAAGTTGGGTATATCAAACATGATACAAAATCCAAATAGAAAACAGAACTGATCAAACCCTTTATAGAATCCAAAAAATCAAAATTACGCAAAGAAAAGACAACTCCACTTGCAAAATCCTACCTTTATTATGTGTATGCACAAACAAAAAACGAATACATTTATATATGCGTATCAAATAAGCAAAAAATTCAAACAGTACACAATCAAACCCCTTTACACAATCCAAAAATCAAGCTACCAATCAATCATATACTTTTATAACAAATCTAATTTCCCAGTAAAGATCGGAACTTTAATAAACATCATAAAAAACTACACAACACCCAAAAACTTAAAACTATCATAGAAAACGAAAATTCAATTCAAAAGCAGATCAAACTACTTCCCAGGAAAAACAAATACCATAAAATTCAAGAAAAATCAATACCCACAAAGAAAAAATTAATGAAAATTACGCAAATTCAGAATATAAAGATTGTAAATTAGTAAAATTACATACCTTTGCAATGGAACCCATTTTTGTTTTTGCTTATTTTTTTCTCAATTTCAGAGAGCTAAAAAAATGTTATAATGTGAGTTGTTTAAGAGAGATAAAATAATAGAACCCTCCTTAAATCTGGGTCTCACGTTTTTCTTGCGTATAGTTTGTGAAAAGACTAAATTAACCTTTCTGTTTACTCATCGAAATACTGTGATGTGTCCAGATTAAATGAATTCACCAATTTGAGGTTAGATGAAAGTAAGGGTGTTTTCGTCATTTGGTGTGTGAAACGGTAGGTAGGAAGGGAATACTGGAAATCTCACAAGTATTCTATCTAATTTTTATATTATTAGTACTAAGATCTTCATTGAATATTTTTATAAATAAAAAATCATAAAAAAAAGAAGCTTAATGAGGCTAATATTTTTAAGTGATTAACTTCTATACGTAATGAAAATTTAAGAATACACAAAAGAAAAATAAAAATTTGAATTGATAGTGTCTAATAGAAACATGTGTGTTCAGATGGTCAATTGAAATAAATTGTAGTTCAAATGTGTAATAGGTTTAAGGGTTGTTGATATACTATTATGTCATTAACAACTTATGAAATGTATTCAAGATCTTGAATAATTTAAGTTTGAAAAATCTTTCATATTCAATTAGTTTTTTCCTTTTTGGTCCAAGTTCCATAAAATTTTATTGATTTTGAAAAATTGAATTGCAATTGTATAATCCAATTTCAACTGAATGTTTCTCTTTGCAATCTATCAAAATCTCCATTTTTATCACATATGAGATTATGTTGTTCTAATAATATTTTATTAAAACAATGAGTTGTAATTCTTCATGCTTGTAACTTAATTCAATTTGGCTTTTGATTTCAAATATTCAACATGATAAACTCATTCATTACGTTGCATACGATAACAATCAAGAACACGTCGATAAATCAAACAACACATGCAATTTTTTAGTAAATTTCGTTTAGCGAGCATAAAAATTTGTTCCAACACATTTTTCCTCCAAAATAATGCTTCAATCCATGAACTTTTAGAGGCCATAAGCCCAAGAGCTAGCTAACATCGGCCCATTATATTATCATATTATATCGCCCATTCATAAATCAAAGTATCACAGTATCACTAAATAAGAAAAAAAAAACAAAACAAATCAAGTGGATGTATTCTTTCTAGTACCTTTTTTTAAAAGGAAATAAAAATAAATAATCGTTCATTAAAATAATAATTAAAAAAGATATTTTCTTATATATTGATGTATGGTATACATAAAATATATACTTTATATATTTGATTCGATCAGCCAAATTAAAGTAGACAAGAATAGAAAAAAGATTCAATAAGATCGTCCCGAAGTATTAATGCTATACTCATACAACCTACTATGAATGCAAATATCAATGAATATTTCACTCAACAGGTAAACAACTTTAATATTTACCATTACTCAAATTTTGAGCAATTATTCACATGTTAGAATTCAAATATTCAGAAAAAATTGAGGTAAATTAAATACGGCCTAAGAATGTTTAAAATTCGTCAACTCTAGGAATAATATCATCATTAATTGCATGATGAGCAGTATTTTCCCTTAATCCAAAAATTTCAACATATTGTTTCCTGCAAATAAAAATTAATTCTTAGTGTTAATTAATGCACAACACCATTTTCAATTATTGCAAAATAAAAAAAAATAAAAAAAAGGGGTGTGTGTGTGTTAAAAATAGACCTTGCAGGGAGATTATTTGCATATGGACGATAGTACGCAGTCCAAACAGGGTCACCAGCAAACAGTCGTATTGCCTACAAAAATTAATCAGTAGCGCGCGGAATCAGAAATTCATATAAGAACATTCAAGAAGATACTAGAATTGTATTACTAGAGTACAATAAGTAAACCCTCATGGTCCATCACTAAATCTCACGCATAGCAAAAGCTTAATGTATTAAACTGTCGTATTTTTTTTTTTACTAGAATTGTTATGTCTATAGAATTTGAAAATGTACCCTAGACAATTTATTGAACCCACCTTAATGTAATTGCTTGAATCTAGTGTAAATCGATGATAAATTCCAGCAGGCACAACAATCAATCCACCTTTTTTCACCCAAATACGAATCCAAACATCGCTATAATCTCGAACATCAAAATAACCTACAACAAAAGAGTACATATTTTAATTTAAAAGACAGCTAAACACTTTGTCTAGTAGTATAAATTTGTCAAAAAAAAAATTAATTTCTTCAGCAAGAGTATATGTATTATTATATTACATATGGCACACTAATTAATTTGCAAATAATGTCCAATATTCAATGAAATCTAACAGTACCACTTCCTTCAAGACAGTAACGGACTTCCTCGTCAATGTGCAAATGTTCTTCAAAGAATTTTTTTATCATATCCTCATAATTCGATAATTTTTCGGGGCAAACCTCAATACTGTCCTGAAAAAATAATATATATGAACGTGTGATCATATTTCATTATGAAATTTGAAAACAAAAAGTTTTTTCCAGAGTTCAACTGTAGAAAAAAAGTGATCTTTTTCATCAATCAACAATATTCGAGTTGATTGAACAAAAAGAGAGCTCATTGGAAAATAGACAAAGTTTATTCCATATATATAAATATATTATATGTAAAAAAAATTCAATATACCATGTAAAGATAACTACGTGTTTCTCGAATTTTATTCAATTCCTCATCATTCTCATATTTGTTAGCATCAAGTCTCCAGCTAAGCACTCCAAGTTCTGAAAATGTCATGTACGTAGTAAATTTCAAAAAGCTAGCATTCGTTTTTTACTATAAGACTAAAAAAAAATATATCATATAAATTGAAACAGGGGAAATAATGTATATTTACCAGCGAGCTTGTCAAGAGACACAAATTTCTTTGGTTCGTGATAATGAGGAAGCCTTTGATCATCATCACTATCATCCATGTACCATGCTTCTATGACTTCTTCTCTAGGATCCTTAGTATGATATTCTTCTTCTTCATAAACATGACCAATTACACCCATTCCAAAAAAGAAGACAAGGGAAATAAAAATCTGTGTAGAGAGAAATTAAATTGTCATTAGCTAATTCATTTTAAAAATAAAAATGTAAAGTAGTTTCACATCGATAGTTAATGAGATGAGTTATCTGTTTATATGGCCTAAACAATTAAGTTAGATTCAGTATTCATAATATGGAATTAGGGTAAGAATCTTCTCAATTCTCATTATAGATTTTGAAACTTCATATTAAATTGTTCATGCTTCAGATGTCCAGTCTTGAACGTGAGGGGATGTAAAGAAGACTCACATCTCTGATGTTAGGCTTTCCTATTAAAATTACTCACATCCTAGATGTGAGGGGAATGCGAAGAAGTTTCACATCGAAATTCTCATTTTTTATGTTGGCCCGTAATATTGTACTATATATTGTGACTAAAATGAATATATATCACATCTTACTAAATTCAACTGCATGAAAGAACATTGGATGTTGACTTTGTTTTCTACATACACTCTAGTATAGTTAAAGTAGAAATTATTGAGAAATAACATTATATCTAGCGTCAAGAAACTATACAACACCCATAATAATTCAAGAAAAATTGTATATCCCTACCTAGATGTAATATACATAAGGAACTTTTTTTAAAAATATGTGAATTACATACCTTTGCAATGGAAACCATATTTCCTTATTTGTTCAAATCTGATAATAATGGATGGTACTATAAGAATATATATAGTTAAACCATTTTTGAGTCAATGTCCATGGTCTTTTTTTTTTCCACAAGTGGAATGTCCATGGTGTATTTTTTTAATTCCAAAGGCCGGTCACATACTTTATTATTTAAAATATAACAAAAATTAATGTCACTATTTGTCTAAGTCAAGAGACGACTTTTTCCTTTTACGAGGTTAGTAATTGGGTGTGAAATTCAGTTTTTTATTACAACTAGTGTCTTTTTTTTAAAAAAAAAATTATATTGCTAACGCGTTCAGTTTCATAATCTAAGGTATAATACATACAAATTTATAAATGGTTATGATTTTGAAGTATGATTATGAAACACAATTATAGTGTGCATATTTATAAAACGTAGTTATAATTATTGTATCAGACATACATTACATCTGTTAATGAACGAGTTGTATTCAGACATGGGTATCAATATATATTGTATCATCAGTTGAACTCAAAATATAGCTATGTTTCGTAATATTTTAAGACTATAGCTATGTATCGTAAGTACAGTCTTTAAATAGGTGGTTTTTCTTTTTATTAAAGGCATCACTATTGGTCGACAAAACTGCTAACCGGGTTGTGATAGCCCATTGGAATGCAACTTTAAGTATTTGTATTAAGTATTTAAACACTATTTAAGTGGAGGTGGGGAATAAAGTACTGTTTTAAACAATTCACCAAAGGTCTTTTAAGGTTAGTCATTTTGTAATAATTATTTTTTGCATATATATTATTGACATAATTAGTACGTTGTTCACACGCAATTTGAACTTTATTATTGCAAAGTATGTATCAACTTGTTATAAAATATTTGTCATTCAATTTTTATGTCAGAACGTGATGTCCGGATCAACTTTTGCATACTTGACTAGATCCATGAGACACATGCCAACAGCTATCAGGTAACTCTGTTCACCAAGGTTCAGAATAAAACAAATGCATGTGACCGGCAGTTGAAAGATAAAGTTGCAACTAATCTTAAAAGACTTTGATATTCAAATCTTCATTTGCAAATATAGGAACTTCATTTTTCATAGCCATAACTCAAATATTTTATTTTTTTTAAAACATAGTATTTGTTTTCTGTATACAACTTTGTAAGGATACATTTTTGTCCTAGTGCAATATCAAACCACAGGTCATTGACATAATATCTAAACACAACATAAATTCACTAACTAGAGACCATAGGCCAAGTCCAGATATATCTTCATCAGATTAGATTAATATTGATTATTACATTGTCTCCAGATATATAGAAGATATTCTATACAAACATACAACAATTAATATGCAGCAAAACTTATTCCCAAGTTTTAATAATTTGCCTCACTCTCAGGTTTGCAGAGCTCAAATATGTCTTAGTGTGCTGCAAGAGGCACTCCAACTCTTTCAGTAACACTCTTGATGTACTCCTTCCTTGCTGGATGATCTTCTTGTGGTCGATTGTAAGGTGTCCACACCGGCTCTCCCACAAACAACCTCATCAACTGCACAACAAAATCATCAAAATGTAATAATGCATAGTTAACATCACGTAAACAACGATCACATATCATATTTACTGTTAAACTTGTTACATATATAGTTGCATTACCAATTAGTTTAACTGGGAGAAATTCACTTCTTTGGTTTATTTGGATTAGAGCTTGAACTATTAGTCCATTCCCTAAGGGTTGTTGACAATATGTACAACTACGCGAACAGAGTCATTGCATTACTAATTTTAGATTATCAATTATGTACTAAGTTTGAAATGCACTACAGATATTTGAGATGTAAGTTTCCGCTACTATTCTATGATCTTTGTTCGAGTCACTGGTAAGTGGAATTTTTTTATTCTATGCTACATAAAAGAGGAACTCGTTCAACACACCTTGACATAGTTATCAGTATCTAGGGTGAACCGGTGGTAAATCCCAGCAGGCAGGACGATCATATCACCGGCCTTCATCCAGATGCGAATCCAGCGATCATCCTTGTCTCTCACATCAAAATACCCACTCCCTTTCAGACAGTAACGTATCTCCTCATCTGCGTGTATGTGCTCCGTATAGAAATTTTTCAACTTCTGCTCATAGTTATCCACCTTCTCAGGGCACAAATCCAGCAAGTCCTTCAAAGAGAAAACATGATAGGATTAAGAAAATGATGGTGCAGCTCATTATGAATAGCTGGTAAAAGAAACCGAGTTTTGTTATCTCTTGTATTCAGATTACCAAACCCAGAAACAATAAAGATGAAAAGAAAATAACTATCTGGATCCACAAAACCCAATGCGTGTCCTTAAGAAATTTAATCCCCTCAAGTAGCCGATGTTGTAGATTAATTTCTCCCAAGATAAAACGGATTAACCATTAAGAACTAGCGGTACCTCAAACTTCAATAATTTCAACGAACTCAAAAAGACAACAACGTGATCTCACACACACACATGATCGATCGATCTTGTTTGTAAGAAATGTATGCAGTACAAGGAAAAAATTCGATGCAGAAAATAAGAGAGTCTATTTTTATAGCCAACAAAGGGTAGGATGAAAAGGTGTTAATTGTGCCTTATCGAAAAGGTCACAACTCCTTGGAAAAGAGACAACCTTTCAGAAAGATCACAACCCTTTGGAAAAGGCACAAACTTTTGAATGGTCACAACCCTTTAGAAAAGATACAATCTTTTGTAAAGGTCACAAGCTTTCGTAAAAGTCGCAACCCTTCAGGAGATTCATAACCCTTCACTTCCTATTCATACCTTTAAAACCCAACAACTTTTAGATCTTTGAACATAACATACCACACAGATCAGTGCACGAACTACATTTTAAGTCATTAGACTAATAGAACCAAGAAACTGAAGTAGCAAGTTTTGATTTTGTGTGGTGTTGTGTGGAGTAAATTGTGAGCTACAGAGAATACGAGATGACCATATATGCTAAACAACACACACTTCTAAAGAGCTGATGTATAGTGTGCACATGTTTAACGTGCTACGATAATGGCAATTCTATATTCACCATCAGTCTTATCACGGAAATAATGTCTAAAACTTACCAATCAAGAAATCTAAAGTAGAAAATCGACAGATTGCTGCTAGGTAGTCATAAACCCTGTTACAATAGCTTCGCATTATGCCTAGGCTAACTACAAACTCATTTTTGTGCTTCTTAGAATTCGGAAGACAGGTTAACACAAACTTGAAAAGAATCAAAATATTAATTCCAAAAGCAAATTGATTCACAGACTTGAGTTCATATTATAGGAATGTGCAGTTGGGGAAGCCCTTACTACTCCATATCATAATTAACAGGCTCTCCTCAATTCAAGATAAACAAAAAAGGTACACATGACATTCGATCTCATAGAGTTCAATTCCCGTTCCCAACCCCATGACCAATTTGAGCTTGAAGCTTCCTTCGTAGTGGCTCCATTTACATGCCTCATTTCAAAGCGAACCTCAAAGTGGCTCTTCCATTCTATTAGGTAAATTAAAAGCAACACTCATATCAAATAATCTACCTCCAAGTAAGTAAAGTGGTATGATAGATCACATATTTTCACTCTTAACAAGATGTCTCGAACAAATTCAAAATTTTGAAATTTATGAGTTCTGAATCTTATTGCACGAGCATATTCAAGTTAATTCTCAACAAATATATACAGAATTTCAATCACATTTTTTGAGTTCTGCGGAACCCATCCGAATAGGTAAACCCTAATATTCAGATTAGCCCCTTTATTAAGAAAAAGATAAACCAGTAAAATCCCTAAAAGGTGCAAATTTTCCATTTATCAAGCAAATTAAAGCAACGTCAATAAATTGAAAGAAAATGAACAGTATAACAGAATTACCATGTAGCTGTAGCCTCTACTTTCACGAATTTTTTTCAATTCTTCATCGTTCTCGTAATCATTAGGGTTCAATTTCCAGGATAAAACTCCGAGTTCTGCTAATTTCTCCACTGAAACAAACTCCGGTGGGTTCTTCTGGTGCGGTAGCCGCTGATCTTCTGAATTTTCATCCATAAACCATGCCTAAACTTATAAAACAAATCAATTAATCAATAATTTATCGAACAAATTAAGTGTTTTAGTTTAACTGAATACATATTTCGAAACTATAATATAAAAAATTAGAGAAAGTAATTATTGGAAACTCACCTCGATTGCCATTTCTGCTGATAATGCTAATTATTTGGTTAGATGGACCTTAATATAAACTTTATATTATAAAGTAAAACTAATTTTGACGGAATGCCACGTGTACACAGAGAATTTCATTTAAATTTATGTTGCGAAAGTTTGTTTGTCTGTTTCTCGTGGTTTAATCAAATATCTACAATTGGATGGAGATTTACATTTTACACCACACATTCATTTTGTGAATCTGAATATTTCACCAAATGATGTTAAGTATTTTTTCATTCTTAAATTTTAATTAAACGGTTTTGGAATGAATTACCTTTGTTAGGAGTTCTTAACCCTCAATGTTGATCTTTTTGGTGCGAATTTGAATTTAATCAAGCTACAATATAAATACCGAACACCTGATAGAAAAACAAAAAAATAAATGATGCTGCTGAATTCTCTAGAAATGAACTTGGCATAAACTTACAAAATAGAATATAAGCTCATCAACATAAGATGTGATGCAGTGGTTGGACTGTTTCACTCTTAACTTGAGGTTTCGAATTCGAGTCCTGATTATGAAAAATATCATGTTGAGAGCGCTACCCTTAATTGAATCCTACGCGATTCGAATGTAGTCAAAGCACCAATACCGAACATTGGATGAAAAAAAAGTTGCACGTGTGAGGTTTCAGTATTTACGTGGGTAAATAAGATTTGACAGCATTACTTTTTATTTACAGTGTATTGCAGCAGGCTTTTTCCAGCAGAGACACACGGCCCATCTGTAACTCTGACTCCGCATTAAATGAGGCCTATCTGACTGAGCCCAGCCCAATGGCCCACAAATGACACCAGTAGGCCCTTACTCCCTCATTGATTGATTTCAACTCACTAGTTTTACTCCATGCATCATTTTGAAATTTGGTAAGCATTTTTTATTGAGTTGGAAAAAAAAAGGATACTTGTAGTTAAATATCTGTTTTATTTGACAAAATTTTAAATATTTAGGCATGTATTAGAAATACCATTTCTAACCAATATTCACTAGAATTCATATATCACGAAATAGTACTCCCTTCGTCTCAATTGATTTGACGTTGTTTTTTACTAGAAACGAAGACTTAGAAGTATAAGAAAACTTAAATGTATGGGTTCACCAAAAGTCCAAAAGCATCAAGTGCTCCTAGATAAAAATAAAAAAGAGGGAGCACTAAATGTAAAGTTAATTGTTTATAAATTCAAAAATATATCATTTTCTGTAATTTACTAAAAAAAAAAGAAGGTTTATTCTCGTCCTTTTTAAAATGTATAAATAGTTTTCCTTGTCATGTAAAAATAGTTTTGAACTTACATCTTTTTATAAATAACTTTAAGCATACTTTAATCATTTTTAACAAGGAAAATTAGTGTTTAGTTACCTTCTATAGCACATATCAATTATTTATTATCACTTCAACACTTCTATCAAATACACACTACATTTGTTTGTATCAAAATAGTTGTCACATTTCATTTTTTTAATGTTTATTTGACTAATCTTTAAAAATAAAATAAATTATGTTAATGTAACATTTTAAAAATTAAAAAATATTAAAAAATAATACAAAAAAATACTACAAGTTGCAAATATTTTCATATTGATATAGTGAAAAAAAATATATGATCAATTGATCAAAATTCATATAGTTTGACATTTGAAAACCAAAACATACGATTATTATGAAAAAAAGGAAAGAAACACTTTTATAAAAAAGGAAAGAAACACTTTTATAAAAGTTTAAATATTTATTGTATATATTCAAAATTGAAGAACGTAAATATCAGTTAAACTCAAGCTACATGATATACATATTTATGTATTATGCCTATTCACAAATTCAACTTTAAACTAATTTTAGAAAAAAAATTATCCCAATTTTTATTGAGATTAAATTACGAAATAACTTATTTTGAAATTAGTTATTCTGAAATAGCAACATCCAACCATAAAATTCAAATAACAATATATAAATAACTAATCACAAAATAATTAATTTTGAAATAATTTATTTCTCGATCAAACGAACCCTCACTCCTCTCCAATCTCAAAAAATAAAATTATGTTTCCAATGTTCCGTGTTTCGCATGAAAAAGAGAAGAATCAGTGGTACAACTACACAACAAAATACTTCTTTCCACTTTTCCTTTTTATCTTTTCACAGAGCAAAAATTAACTTTACAAATTATAACTAAGAGAAAAAAAGTCTAATTCAGATAATTATAGAATAATTAATTAACTAGTACATAGTTAAACAATTAAATACAAAAGTAAAAAAAAAAGAGTAATGCACTAACTATTTAAGTGATTTTTTTTAAGGCATGAATAGATTATTTCCACACTTGCACCTCCACGCTTCGGGGTAGTACTCTAAAGTGAAACTAAAACCGGGTTGAACCGAAACCCGAACCGGTTTACATGGCGAACACCATCCACATTTGGATCTGCAGGTGGGTGGTGATGAACCCGGTCCACTCAGTTTTCTTTGAGTCACAACTCGTTCAATTACATCTGACTCACTACCACCTATATTTCACAAAAAAACACACACATAATTATCTTCGCGTAAATTCAAATTAATCGAACTAACAAATTTCGAACGCTACATAATAGCACATGCGTACTCCTCTAAGGAAAATTACACAATTCAACATAAACATTAAGGTGTTTCACAAAAACACACATAATTAAGGAGACACAAATCTAAATTAATCGGAAAAGAAAAGTTTTTAAATAAGGTACAAATTAACCCAGTGCCGTACTACTCTAAGAAGAAGTTTTTAAATAAGAAAAAAAATGCACAATTTATAACTAGCCAATTAATACAGAGACGTAAGCATTATCCAGAATGATTAAACATAAACATTATACATAATCGTGCATTCATCAACAAAATATCTTCGCACGGTATTAAGCTCCCTTTTATCCATTAATTTTGAAGCTAAAATACAAAAACAAAAAAGTTGTCAACATGCATCTTATTAGAAAAAGATTTGAAGTATCGTGAATTAAAGTGAAGTTTCTCCATAAACTTTTTTATTTTTTAAATATTCGGAGATAAAATTTCATAACTAAACAAATATTTAAAGACTTTGATTCAAAATCTATAGTCAAACGCTAGCTGAATAACTTACTGAGTGTTGTAGTGGGATTTATCCGAAAAGCAGAAACAAGTGGAGTAAGCAAAAGGAAAGTTAAAGTGGCTATTTTTGCAAAAGAGAAATTATGGTGTAATACGCCGCCCATCGCACGCCCAAATGAAGGTTTATAGTGTGTGTGTTGGGTAATTAATGTGCAATTAAAGAGAGAAACATGAATTGAGGAAGAAGAATTGAATTGAAGGGAATGGCTCTATGGGTTGTTGAAGTTTGGGTGTGGGGATGGATTCTATTATTGTTGATATTCAATGAAAGGGGGGGGGGGGGGTGAACGTGTCAGTCCAAGTCAAAGACACAACACCCTAATAAGACTATTTCCATTTATTAAAATGTGAAATATCATGATAGAGAGACAACTTCACTCATGTTTCTTTCTCAACCTTTTTTTACCTTTCTTACCGTTAGCTGATGCCGTTATCTGATGCGGTAGATGAAGTTGTTCCTCTCTTAATTAGAGATTTCTAGATAGCGCTTTTTTTCGAATAAAGCTCTACATGGTGTGAATTCAGAATAGTTAACTCTAATGCAAATACTGATATGAAAAACAAAAGAATATAATTTATTTTTTTACCTTTCTTTTTACTCCATGTTTCATTTTTTATGACTTGTATAACGAAATTTTACCTTTAAAAAAAGTTAATATCGAAATAAGTTATATTTATTACTCATTTAAAAGGCCACATAAAGTTAGAGAAACTGGAACGGAGTGAGTACTTCTTTTTAACTTTAATCTTAAATTTCTAAATCAACAATTATTTTGAAACAAGTTCGTGGAGTTAAAAATGGCATAGGAAGTAAAAAAAACATCATATACAAACATGATCGATGCTATAAGTAGAATAAATGGAAAAATGTTTGAAATATATTCGAACTTTGATCGAAGTGTTGCTGTAACAATATCAAATTTTGGAAAGGACCTTTTACCCTCTGCACTTATTTAATAGTGTATTTTAAAGGTATATATGTGCCCACGTGGACATCATAAATATTGAATCATTATAAATAGTAATGTGTCCACGTGGGCACATATATACTTTTAAAAGTCACTATTAAATAGTGCAAGGGTAAAAGGTCTTCCATAAAGTTTGGTATCGTAACAACAATTTTAGCTAAAATTAAAGTATTTTTCAGACTCTTTTCCCTAGAATAAATAAATTTCAATGGTAGCAAATATTTAGTGGAGTTCTTGTGGAGTATATATTTTGTTTCATTTTATATTTTCAAAAAACACAATAACTACAAATAGAAAAGTTACTCAAAGTTTCATTGATGTCACCGGAGGTTACAAAATTCAATAATGTACGACATATTTATTCATAGGCCATGTTGATCTACTAGAATGCCTATGTACGTTTGCTTTAGGCTACCAATGATCAATCATGTGCTTTTTAGTAAAGAAAAAAAGAAAATCCAATTCATTTTTCCTCATTTAGCTAAAAAAAAGAAGAATAAAATATATTGAACTTTTCTTTTTAATTTTAAAATTCTTTGTCTTAATATCCAATTTGACACCGCACTTAAAGAAAAAATCAGATTTCTAACACCTCAAAAATGTAACGAGAATTTTCATTGAAGAAAATCAATATATATAGAAATAAACATATGAAGAATTCAACATATACTCCCTCTATTTTGCATTATTTGATTTTGTTGACTCGACACAATTCTTATGAAAAGTTTTTATTTTTTTTCTTAAACTAATCTTTTTAAAAATCAAACATACAATTTGAAAAAAAATATATATATAATTTGTAGTCAAGAAATATTTTAGACAAAATGTTTAAAAATCTCTATTTCTTTTTTGAATTTTGTATTAATTAGGCAAACGATGCCACATTAATGAGAACGTAGAAAGTATTTATTAAATACATACATATATATGTAGATGGTCTTTTGATGTATAAGGAAAATAAGATGACAAGG
The DNA here is from genome assembly GCA_036250505.1 of Solanum acaule. Taxonomy (NCBI): domain Eukaryota; kingdom Viridiplantae; phylum Streptophyta; class Magnoliopsida; order Solanales; family Solanaceae; genus Solanum; species Solanum acaule. The sequence continues at coordinate 19,911 of JAJOOR010015190.1, forward strand.
ACTAGTTTTGTTTGGATCCATTTTTCTGTGAAAAAAACCTGTTTTAATGGGACCAAAACTCAGATTGATTGATTGTATTGTGGGGTGGGAGTGGCGGGGGGGGGGGGGGTCATGAAGGGACTGTCCTTATTGTGTTCATGCAACCGTAAATTTAGACCTTTTCCCTTTCTTGGACCAAAACTATTGGAAAAAATGATACGAGGAATGATAGATAGAGTAAAATTAATGGACCATAAGTGTCATATATAAGAAAGTGTAGGGATGACAGTAAGAAAGTAAAAGAGAGAAACTATCAACATGAGTTGTGGTGTAGTAATGTGACTGCATTATCTTTAATAAGGGATTTCAAATTCGAAATCTGAATATAAAGAAAAACGTGTTGGAAGCGCCACCACTAAAAGAGCCCTACAATGTTCGATCTAAATTTAATCAAGGACTTCAATACGGAAAAAATACCAAGAAAATTAAAAATAGGAAAGGAAAGGACAACACTCGTGTGGTAGCTAAAGAGAAGTAGTGTGTGATGGAAATGGGGTGCCTGTCTTGTACGAGTCCAACATCTGCGTAAGGAAGCAAAGGGTCTTCCCCACTTGGACCACGAGGAACCAATGGGTGTGTAGGGACATGTGACCTAGGGTTTAGTGAAAGGGGTTAAGTTATATTCATCGAAAACGTGTGACTATATTATCTAAAAAAAATTGTAATACAATATTAAAATACTAGGTAAAAAAACAAATTGCATGAAGTGTGGTCGACAATCGATCATCTAGATTTTCAAGGGACATCGAGATCACCCCAAACACCACACAACTTACGATTATCTTATACTAGACTAATAAGAGTTACCTTTTTTGTTAACAATAATCTTGTGTTACCGTTCGTACACGCTCGTTATTAGTCATCACCTAATAATTCCTACATTATAACTCAATTATCCAAGTATATATATGTGTGTGAAGCCTATATATAACTAATTAAAGTTCCCCAATTTTCTTTATAACAATTTAATTAGTGTCCTATGTGAATGTTTATATATGTAAGTATGCACCTCCAAAAACACAAACCCCATAAAAAAACAAAGACATATACATGCAATTTGCTTATACTATTGCCTCGATATTTAGAACTTTGGGACAAGGAATTCACTATCATCTTTAAACATGGGCCATGGGGTTAGGAATAGTGAGATGGTTAATATAAAATATTGGTGCTAGCCTGACAACAATACATATATTCCACGTACCTAACATGATTATATAGAAATATTATACGAGTGTGGAACACATAGAAAGGAATATTTCAAATGTTCAAAATGCATTAATTTATTCACTTACAGAGTTACATCTATTGCACAAAGCCAATTCTCTTATTTAGATATAATCTAAACATAATTGTGACAAAAAGTATCCACACGTTAAGTTAAATTTACATTAAAGAATGTCTTTTTTTTAGCAACCTTTCAGTTCCAATTCTCCACGTAACATGATTATGATTAGGGAAACTTACGTAAATATATTATATTAAGAAAATATTTACTATTTATAATAATAACATTTTTTTTCACTTGATCACTTTTAATACATTTATAATACAGTTTTAATACATATTACAAAGAACAATTTATAAAACACATATAATGCAAGTTTTATTAATTGATAATACATTTATCACATTTTAATACATTAATAATACAATGTGTCAATTTCTTACCAAATTTTAAAACAATTTTAATACATATATATTGCTTACATAATTCACTTTTAATACATATTGCAGATTTATCATAATATTGCTATATATTGCTATAAATGGTAATAAATAAAAAGTATCACTAAAATCGATAATTATTTATTAAAAGGTACCCATACAAGTATTTTTTTTCTTTATGGGTGTCAAATGGGCGATTGAGTTGAAATTGAAGATATTAAAATAGGTTGAAATAAAAATTAGGTTGGGTCCTGAACCGCCTAAGTTACTTTGGGCTCAAATGGACTTAAAGATGGGATGGGTCTTGACACTACATCAAAAATGATTTTTAGCGGCAATTAACATTCTTTGTATATGTCCCTAAAGCCTTTAGCGACATTGGTTCTAATGACACTTAACTAATGCCGGTAAAGACTTTAGCACTCTTTATTAATGTCAATATTTACTGCCGCTAAAAGTTGTTTTTGTTGTAGTGACCCACCCAATTTGACCCGCTTAATCTCAGTAATTTTAACACTATTATTATTTAAGTTTTATAACCACAATTTGAATTTCAACTCAAGAAAATTAAAAAAAGAAGAAGTTACAAATAGATAGATAAATCATAAAAGATATAAAATAGATAGATAAATCATAAAAGATATAAAATAGATAGTAATTCAAACCTTTTATATAGGAATATACATTACATCAATGCAAATAAAGAGTCTTAAAACCAATTGAAATTGGAGATTAAATGGGGCTCAATTGAGGATTCTCTTAAAATGGGTTACAACTTGAATGAGTTGAGAATGAACCCAATTCAAACCATTTTGAGCCCAACCCTTAAAATTATGGGCGGGTTACTTATAGTTGAGCTCATTTTTTAACACTCCTACTTAAGATCATAAGATTAAAAGACATTTTGAGATATTTGATATATTTTTAAGTAATCCTATTTTAAAATTTAAGATCACAAAATTCAAAAGTTCTCTTTCATTTCTTTAATTTCGTGCGAAATTAAAACATCACAAATAAATTAAAATGAAGAAAGTATAATTATAGACTGAAACCCCACGAGTCTTTTCAAGGTGTGAGGAGAAGGACTTTTTGAGAATCGATATACGTTCAACATAGAGTGAATAATAGTCATTATTTTTCACCTAATGTGTTTTGATGTCCATTCATTTTTAAATCTCAAGGTCAACATCTACTTACAATCTTGCATACCAAAGTCAAATATGGTAAGTTGGACCACAACAACGTAACTTTATGAGCAGCAAAATTTGAAATATTACAACTTGTTTTTCAGGTTGATAAACAAAAGCAATAAGACAAGAGGGATGCATTTTTTTTTCTGGTCAAGTTTTAATCGAATAAGAGAAAGGCAAAATGACTGGTATGAGATGATGCAAGGAATGACCACATCAAAGTTTATTAGGTTTGACCGTAGTATGATTTGGTGTAAATATCAAATACGATTGACACCATTAAAAGATCATTATTTTGCTATTAAAAAATATTTAATGGCTATTTACATATATATATATTGATTAAATCGGTTACCATCCATATTCTTCCGGTGAGCGACGAGAGGGAGTTGCTGGAGCACTCCTCACTTCCAACTTGAAGGTTGTAAGTTTGAGTCATCAAAGAAACAAAAAAGGTGTGGAGCTCACTAGGGAGGGTTGTAAAAAAAAATTCTCAATGAGCTAATTCGATAGAAACTGATTCGTGATAAAAAAAATTTGTGTAGCTAGTAGTGTAAGTTTTTATCTTTTACGCCCACTCCTAAAAAACTATTTAATAGTCTTGATTTATAAAAGTATGTGTCTAAACTACTCTTAATTATCCCTTTAACATGTAACTCATCAATATAATATGTTAATATGGAACTACTAGTGATGTTACCAATGTAACAAAAAGTAGAAGGGGTACAATTAGTCTCAAGATTCGTGTTTCCCCTTCTGACTAAACAAAAATAGATGGGACTTTTGTGTGTTTTGAATGATTTCCTCTCAGTCTGCCCATTCCTATTTCACATTCAAACCACAACCCTCTTCTGAAAAAAATGGAGTTGCATGCATTATTGTGTAAATTATAGCAAGAAAAAAAAAAACAGGAAAATAATTTGAAGTGATAGTTATTGGACATTAATTGTTGGCATTGCCAGTGACTGATCATTCATGGAGCTATATCTTTGCCTTTTGCTTTTGTCTATTTCCTCATTTTCGATTTATGTGGGCATCATTTGAATCGATACGGTCTTTAATTCTGTGGTTATAAACATGTAATAATATTTGTAATGGTTAATGAAATTTGATAGATTTTCCCTCGAAAACAACAAGTCTCTGATTCAAGAGGGATATCATCAACCACTTTGACAGGTGATGTTTATCCGTTATGGTTATAAGATTTTTAAAATTTATAATTTGATAAATTTGTTATATCATTTGTTTGACTATAAAAAGACTTACATTAATTATTAAAATAAAAATTTAAGTTAAATATTTTTAAAGTTTAAAAATTATCGTTTTCTTGAAAATAAAAAGAAAATAGTATTACACTAAGGGGTCGTTTGGTACAAAAATGAATAATGCAGGGATTATTAATGCTGAGATTAGCAGTGCATGAATTAATAGTGCAGAGATTAGTAATGCAGGGTTTATTTACCAAGTATTTGGTTCATTGGTTCCAATCCCATTTTGGAATTGGGTTAAAACTTTATAAAAAAACTCTTTCCAATTATACCCTTGAATTATTATGTAATTAGGTTAAGGTAAATAATTGCCGGACAATATTATTTTTTTATGGCCTTCTAACTAGCTATGAGAAGAACAATTATTGTTATGTTTGTCTTTTTTCTTTAATTAAATTATTTGAGGATAAATAATTGTCATCTTAGTAAATTGATTACTTACAAAATGTCAATTTTCAATTTTAAAAAAAATGATAAACTATCAACTTTTAAAATTGAAATGACGTAAACAATAGTAAAACTGAATAAATCATCTACATTTACACATAAAAATTGCAAGTTGTAGTTTTAATATGTATGCAATTTTATAAATTGTTCAAATACAAATAATTAGAAACCACACAAATATTGCCCTTTTAATTAGTTAATGTTAAGCAACTCACATTTCAAATATTGTATTAATTTGTATTAGATTTATGTAGTAATAAACAACTTTCTCTAAATAATTTGTAAGCTAATTTATTTAAATAAATTTACTAGTACAAATATAAAACATAAAATCAAAAAAAAAAAAAAATTAAAATGATTTGAGGGATATTTTTGTCTTTACATAAACTTATCCCATGGTATTATATCCAATGTATTACTAATACCTCCAAATGGAATGTATTAGTAATACACCTTATAATACCATGTAGGAGGTATAACTAATCCATGAATTAGTTATACATAGGCCAAAATTCCTACCAAACATAGTACTAAAAAATACCATACGTAATACATGAATTATTTATTTTAATACGGCCTATCAAACGACCCCAAACTTAAAAGGAGGGAGTATTTACCAGAGTCTGTGACTCTGTTGTTCCCAAATCCCAAGCTTGTAAAGTTGTAAACCATGTTTTAACAAAGATCTTTCTAATATTCCACAATCTTTTACTCTAAATATTTTACCTTTGTATATTTGGTCAAAAGTAAAAACGAAAGGTTTAAAATCATGAAAAGTGGAAGAAAGTTAGACAAGATTGATGTGTTTTTTTTCCCTTTATAAATAGTTCTTGGACCGAATGCAAAAGCTTTTTTTTAGGTATTTCATGTATTTTTTTAGGAAAATTACTTACGGCAAATATGTGGTATGTATTTACAATATATTATTATAGTTTCAAAGAATTATAATTTCTAGCTATAATTAGGATTTTGGGTGTATTTGATATGGAGTGAAAAATGTTTTCTAATTTTAGATTTCAAATAATTTTTTATCCTACCCCCAAACCCCCCCCCCCTCCCCCTCAAACAAAAATAAATACAAATTATTTCTGAAAAATGTTTTAAAGTTTAAGATTTTTCAAAATTATTTCAATTCCCCCCCCCCCTCCCTCCCCCCAGCCACCCCAGTCAAAATTCCTTTTTTGAAAAAATTATTTTTGAGAAATATTTCAAATTTTAATTTATTTTTTATTTTT
>JAJOOR010015191.1:0-16009 GCA_036250505.1 Solanum acaule
TGTGGTACCCATAGCCTTTTGTTGTTTACGGCATTTCATTTCCCTCTTTGTTCTTTTGAGGCTACCGTCTCCTCTGTTGATTATTTACTATCTTTCTTATTGGATGGTATGTTTTATGCACTGCTTTCCTCGCCTTTAACTTGGTTTTGGTGTACTTGAGCTGAGGGTCTTTCGGAAACAGCCTCTCTACCTCCACGAGGTAGTGGCAAGGTCTGCGTACACTCTACCCTCCCCAGACCCCACTTAGTGGGATTTCACTGGGTATGTTGTTGTTGTTGTTGGAGACTTGGAAACTGCTTCAAAACAGGCAGTTGTAAGTCAACAAAATTTCCATATTTCCTTTTCCAGAGTAGATTTGAAAAAAGGCAAGAGAACTATTATGCATTGTTTTAAGTCATTCAGTTAATTCTTTATTTAATTGCTACAAGATATTTTTCGTTGCTTCAACGACTAATTCTATTTTCTTTTGTAGTTCTCATGGCCTCCTTTTATTATGGGCTCACTGATGCTAGCTATTCTTCTGACCATGAAGCACTTGGTAGAAGCTTGCAACATTTTCATGTGTATTATAAACTTTTTTGTCGGTAATATGAAGGTTTCATTTGTTTTAAATGTTTTCTTCTCAGGGAAAAACAAGCAAGCACTTGCGGTTTCTGCGTGCAGCTGGTCCCCTCACAGCTGTTGTTCTGGGTACAGCTTTTGTGAAAATCTATCATCCACCTTCAATTTCGTTGGTGAGAACGATATGAATTAAGCTCAACCTGAACTGCAGGAATTGAGTTTAAGATTAGCCTAAAAAAACATTACATGTGACCAAGTCTGAGAACACAAAAATAACGACTTCAGTTACATTTGCCACTTTTTTCCTCACATGGGACTGAGAAGGATAGTTGCATAAATTAATTTTAACATCTGACCTACAGGGTCAGCAAGACCTACTCTGCATGATGTGATTTGAAAGAACTGTTATCACTATAATAAAGATGTTTATCCGATGGTTTAGGTGGGAGATATACCTCAGGGGCTGCCAAAGTTTTCTGTACCAAAGCAATTCGGTCATGTAAAGTCTTTGATCCCTACTACAGTTCTTATTACTGGTGTGGCTATCCTGGTAAGTAAGAATTTAAGCATTCACTGTCCGTCCTTTTCTAGACAATCTGTTTGTGATAGGTGATACTAGTTACCAACATTATAGGAATCAGTGGGGATTGCTAAGGCACTGGCAGCAAAGAATGGATATGAGTTGGATTCAAATCAAGAGGTGTGTGACTTTCTATTATCATCTCAAGAACTGCTATTCACTTATTTTCTATGGACAAGTATGATTTATCTAGTCTGTTGTGAGATTGAGCAAGATCTATTGTTTAATGTGTATGAGTTAAGTGATATGTTTTCACCAAATATTTGTAATTTGGATAGTTTACATTTTAAATGTTCATATTTAGCACATCTTACCTTTTCCTTTTCTCCCTTAATTCCATTGTTAGCTGAATGTTTTTTTAAGAGCTTCTGATCAAACTCTAGTTCTTCACCAATTTCACTCAAATTGTAAGAAACATTATCTGGTTACTCATTTCGTTCTCCTCCTTCTATTGTCACTGTATAACAACCACAAAAAGTCTCATGCAAAATCAGAACACTTTGTACTAAACTTGTTATGGTTCTGTTATTGTAACAGTTATTTGGTCTTGGGGTGGCCAACATTTGTGGCTCATTCTTTTCAATTTACCCTACAACAGGTGAGTTTGGAATATTATATGTGGCTTGATCAATTTCATATTTGTATCTTTTCAAAATTTCTCCCAGCTGGTTTCTGACAAAGCTCCTCTTTTCTAATGCCATGTTAGGCTCTTTTTCTAGATCAGCTGTAAATCATGAAAGTGGAGCGAAAACGGGCTTATCAGGGCTTGTGATGGGAATTATAATGGGTTGTGCACTATTATTCTTGACTCCTGTATTTGAATACATACCTCAGGTAAAGGAATTTGTTTGAAGGTGTAAAGTTTTCACCTGACTGTCGGTAACTAGATTGCTTTCAACTGTCACATCATTTGGAGCAATGTTTTCAGTCTCTTGGCCTCTATCTTGGCTCCAATTTGTAACGTATGCTTTGGGATATAATTATCATTATGATAAGGGAGGATAACCTATTGGGGGTTTGAGTCCATATGGAGCAAAATGGGGAAACGGTCACTATTGAGCTCCTGTTCTTTTACTTTTTTTTTTGTGGGGTAGGTGGGTGAGGGTGGAGTTCAGCATGTCCAGAAAAAAGAGAGATGTAATCATCTTTATCTGTTTATACCACTCATATTTAAGTGCATTTCTGTATCAACGATCTAGGAAGGTCGAAGGCAATAAAATATGAAAATAAATACATTTTTCATATTTCTAAGCTAAGATTAAACAAAAAGATGTTGGACACTGTAGATCTTTCCATTATTGCATGCTTGCAGTTTTGTGTTCAACATTTGACACTTTCCTAGCTTAGTTATGATATTTTAAACTTTCCACTTCTCACTATTTTTATTTATTTGTATTGCTGTGGCAGTGTGCTTTGGCTGCGATTGTGATATCTGCTGTAATTGGACTGGTATGGCCATCTTCTACCCCAAAACGATGTGTTCCATTTTATATTTTCAAAGTAGCCATTCTTTTGAATGGACTTCTCTATATGCCAGATATAGCTTTTAGTTGAAATTAACAACATCAGCAGTTAACTAAATACAACAGCAACTACTCAATCATGCTTCATTTGGGTTTATCATGTCATAGTTCTCTGATGTATCTAGTTGGCTTGCTTGGATTTTTGCATTATATGTTTTGAAAGATTGGTGTCAAATACTGACCAGCAAGGGAAAAACATCCTGTGTCCTTACCCTTTTTTTCACTTAAGGCTAATTAGTAAGTGTTATAGGAGCATTTTCCAGTTCATTGTTTGATTGTCCTGACACTCTATTGATATTTTCCCTGGGAATTATTGCTGTATGATCAGATAATATCGAGTCATACGGTAATACATGGAAGCTGAAGAGAAAGTAATATGTCAAGGATCATTTCATTTGAGGATTTGCATTTATAATTTCCTGAACAGCTCTTAGTTATCAGTTTCCTATTTGTTTTATATGATTCCTATCCACTTCTTTGTTTATTTCTAATTACTTTCACTAAGCACACCACATTCCTGTAAGATATTCACAACCTTGAAGCATCATGGATGAAATTCTTGTTTAGGTGCTGACTGTTTTAGGATCAAGTAAGACCACATTCTGCATTTCACTATAAGCACAGATAAATGAACTTTAACTGCAGCAAATATCATGTTCAGATTGTAAAATTATATTCTTATTTCTATTTTTCCTCATTTCAGGTGGATTATGACGAGGCTAAATTTTTGTGGCGTGTTGACAAGAAAGATTTTCTGTTATGGACTATTACTTGCATGACAACCTTGCTTCTAGGCATAGAGATTGGTGTCCTTGTTGGGGTTAGTATCTATCTATAATCAGACTTAAATATATTGAAAATTTCATTCTGGATATTCAATTAAAGTTTTTTCATACACTATAAACTGAGAACTATCTTTTCTTGTTCAACCAACTGTTTGTTGCTACGAGCTTGGCCTGCTTGCTAGTTACTTGATTTTATGGTGTTCAAAGTACAATCACTTAGCAGGAAATGCTTGAAGTTAAATTCATTGATAATTGAATGTTATGCAGTATTTGCTTGAAGTCCAATGCCTTCTTTATTTTGAAATTTCACATAATGGGAGTCAAAACAAAGACCTGTTGCTCCAATTCTATAACCAGAAAAAGAACCTGATGATATGTAATGAAGATGTTAATAGTTCCAATATACTGGCTGATAACTTCTATATTGGAAAAATATATTTATGATCTTAAGAATAAACTTAGCTTGCCAACTTTTTTGGTCTCATTTGTTCACAGGTTGGCGTGTCACTTGCTTTTGTTATCCATGAATCAGCAAATCCACATATTGGTAAGTTCCTGCAATCGTCCCTACCTTGTAATTGAATCACTGACTTAGTTAATCATTGCCAGCACAATTCTTAAGCTTTTCATAACACTATCCTGTAATTGAATCATTGACTTCTTCATGTTGCCATTGCTATTCTTTGGTGCCTCTCCGTGTCCTCTAAATATTCAGGTCAATATAAATGTTTTATCTGGATGCTTCTCTCACCCCTCTTTCAAATTTTTCATTTTCTTGGTGACACGTCAGTCCTTACAAGCATTTCTTTTCCCCTAGTTGTTTACTGCAAAGTTTCAAGATAATTAAGTACTTGATGTTTAAACCGCAGTGCTAAGTTCTGTTATTTTTTTCCTTTAGGTCAATGCCTTATAATTAATGTAATTTCTTATGACATGATTTGCTTTCAGCTGTCTTGGGGCGTCTTCCTGGAACTACTATTTACAGAAATACTCAACAATACCCCGAAGCATATACATATAACGGTATTGTGATTGTTCGAATTGATGCACCTATATACTTTGCCAACACAAGTTACATAAAGGACAGGTGAGAACACTGTCTTTTCGTTTTCTTTATTTTTGCACAAGGACAACAAGTTTTCCCTTGAATATAGTATTTCTGAAGCATGGACTAAACTGTTAAGGTTCTATTGCTTTCAGCAAATTATATCCTACATGTCACTGTGAATCTCTTTTATTTCTAGCACAGGTTACGGGATTATGAAATTGAAAAAGAGGAATCTAAAGGTCGAGGACCAGAAGTTTCAAGAATTCATTTTGTGATCCTTGAGATGGCCCGTAAGTCTCCATGAGTTTGGCACAATCTGAATGACTAAATGATGATGAATTTACCAATTCTATTTCCTTTGCTATGTTTTAGTAGTGCTAAAGCTTCTTCTGTCTCATACAGTTCTTCTAATATTTTCTGGTATTTGATATGAAACTGAAGAAAAGTATAATGCTTTAGGGGTTGAGCATACTATTATCTGCCATTTGTTTCATTATACTAAACACAATTCATGTGTCTATTCCAGCTGTTACGTATATAGACTCCAGTGCTGTTCAAGCTCTGAAAGAGCTCCATCAGGAATATAAATCGCGAGACATTCAGGTTGAGAATGTCTCTCTTTTGCTAAGACTGTACAAATATGCATCCCAAATTCTATATCCTAGAACTTACTTTCCAGCCTAACGATACCATGTGTTGTATTGCAGCTAGCCATTTCCAATCCCAACCGCGAAGTGCTACTGACCCTAGCTAAAGCTGGTGTGATTGATCTGATTGGCAAGGAGTGGTACTTTGTTCGAGTTCATGATGCAGTGCAAGTTTGTCTTCAGCATGTTCAGCGGTTAACTGAATTTCCAAAGGCACACGACTCTCTGGCAGAAAACAAACCAAGCTTGTTCCAGAGGTTACTCAATCAAAGGAAAGACGATTTTTTTCAACCTGAACTCGAATCTGGTGTCCACGAATCTCTTCTTTCCAAGGACACCAATCCTCAACTCGAGCCACTCCTGTCAAAAAAGACATGATGATGGAGACTGCTTCCAAGATGTATCAGTATGTATGTTATATAATGTATTCGATTTTTTCCCGACTTTGGTTTGATTGATTGATTGACTGTAATTAGCTTACCTTTCTATTTGAACAGAGAGAGAGAGAGAGAGAGAGAGAGAGAGAGAGAGAGAGAGAGAGAGAGAGAGTTATTTATCATCTGTTATTAAATGTTATTAGTATCTTTTTCCTGGCTGATATGCATTCTTCCCAAGTTTGTAATCAGATGCCAGTGCAAATTTTCTGTACATCACAGTGGAAATAAAAGAAAAGCATATTGTTGATATAATTTCAATTTGCATTGCAAACCTTAATATTGTACAATTGTAGGAGTGTGTTCGATATGGAGGAAATAATTTTCAATTTTCCCATGATTGGTTAGTCAAATTTGTTTTAAAAAATATTTCTCTAGGAAAGCAAGTTCATGATACGAGGAAAGTGACTTCCTTGATGAAAGTAAGGAAAAAAAAAACCATAACTAACATCCAAACCCTCCACATCATCTGCCTCCACCCCCACACCTCGTAATTATTTATCAAACACTAGAAAATAGAAAATAGGTAAGAAAACTACTTTTTTTACTAGGCAAAGGTACGTACCACAAGTGTTATTGTAAAAAAAACTATTTTTGAAAGATAAATTTCCGCTACTACTCAAAAGCAAACAACATACCTAGTGTGATCCTTCCCACAAGTGAGGTCTTAGGAGAGTGGTATGTACACAAACCTTATCCCTCCTATCTTTGTGGGGTAGAATGGTTATTTCCGAAAGATAACTACTCGAAATCACTTATAGTTAAACAACCAAAATAAAGCGAGGAAATAACTATAAGAATAAAACCGATTTACTCGCTTTCACTAACTAAGATTTACCAACTCATTCTCCATCCCACATCGAAGGTTGCAATATTAAGAGTGATATTTGAGTATTATAAATGATAGAAAGTAGGAAATTAAAAAATCGCCTTAAACTAATGAGTAAGGAAAACAAAGCGGGCGGTGAGAGCCGGCCGCAGCGCTTATCAATTAACACTTTGGTGTTTAATTTGGCGCAAGAATTTATGGAGGGGTTATAGGCTGGCCAAGTGTTGACGCTGCCTACTTTGCAGAACTCACCTGTGCGGGCCTCCCAACACCCACCCCCAATACCTAGTCTTAAATCTTTTTATTTTATTTCTCTTATGGTATATTAAAATATGAACCACCAAGTTATTAAGGTCGTGGATATGGTTTAGATTGATGTGGTGAGCTTCAACAGGAGTAGTTGTGGTCGAAAAAGTTGAAGAGTTAGTGGTCGAAAAAGTGGAAGAGTTAGATGTGGTCGAAAAAGTGTAAGAGTTAATTAGATAGAATATGATGAACTTAAGTCATTAAGGATTAAGGTTGTTGTGGATTAGGATGACAGGTTAGTATAGTATAGTATCTTGTCTAGTGAGATAGATTGGTTTTAAGGTTGTGGATTAGGATGGTATAGTATCTTGTCTAGTGAGATAGGTATAGGTTGGTTTAGTCATTAAGGTTGTGGATTAGGATGATAGGTTAGTATACTATCTTGTCTAGTGAGATAGGTTTTTAGACCGATGTGGTGAGCTTCAAGAGGAGTAGATGTGGTCGAAAAAGCATATGAGTTAATTAAGATGGAATATGATGCGTATCTTTGTCCAAGTGAGATAGGTTTAGACCGATGTGGTGAGCTTCAAGAGGAGTAGATGTGGTCGAAAAAGCCTCTTTGAGGGTTAATTAGATAAGAATATGATACACCGTCAACTAATGAAAGACGTGAATTTAAATAAGAAATTATAAGATTGTGGATTAGGATGATAGGTTAGAAGGTAGTTCAGTATCATTTTGTGGTCTAGTGAGATAGGTTTAGATCGATGTGGTGAGCTTCAGGAGGAGTAGATGTGGTCGAAAAAGCATATTTGAGAGTTAATTAGACAGAATATGATGCACCTCCAACTAACTAAAAGACATGAATTTAGATAAAAAGTTATTAAGGTTGTGGATTAGGTTAGCAGGTAGTTCAGTATCATCTGTTGTCCAGTGAGATAGGTTTCTCCTTTGCATACTAGTAGTATTAACACTATTCTTGTAATTTTTGATCCCTCGATTTATGCTACTACTTATTTTTATAGTGCTTATTCGGTTATCGTTTTATTTTATTGTGGATATTGTTTCTTAGGTATGCTTTGGAATTTATCCTATATTGTTTGCGATGTCTTCATTACTTTTGTTTTAAATCTGCTTTGATATGCATAATTTGATTCGAGGGTCTTTCAGAAACAGACTCTCTAACCTCCACAAGACAAAATACTAAAATCTTCATACATTCTATCTTTCTCCATATTCCGATTCTATAAAATTACACTAAATGAATATGTTGTTGTAGAATCTTCTCTTGTGTCAAAAGTAATTTGACAGTTAAATATATCTAACAACAAAACAAAAAAGTTATTTCATCTTATTCATATAGTTTTCAATCAAGCGGATACAATTAAATTTACTTGGCAATAGCTCCGCCCCGGTGTCAAATCTATGTCTTGCTCTAGTAGGACGGAATACCGTTCCCACGTGAACGGAGTTGTCCCATTGACAACTTAAGTTGGACATCTTAATTTCATGTGAAGTTAAAAATGATAGAAATAATACACATTAATTTTCCGGCTTCGTAGCATGTTGTCGGTCTTATTTTTTTTAATTATTTAAATGCCATGTTTTTATTTTTGTGTAATTGATAATATTATTGTTATGTGATTAGAAGATTAACTAGGAGTTTGATATGTGGAAACAATCTCTTGTAAAAATATTGTGTATAATAAACTTTTATAGTCTGATCTTTTCCCAAAATTCAACAACAATAACATATCTAGTGAAATTTCACTAAGTGGGTCTAGAAAAGATAGAGTATAGACAAACCTTATCACTACCTCATAGAGGTAACAAGACTGTTTTCGAAAGACCATCGACTCAAGTGCATTAAACCCAAGGAAAGGAAGAAGAAAACAATGGATAAAACAATTGTTAATAAGAAAAACAGTGTAAAGTCTGCAAGAAAGAGACAACAGCAATAGTATAATGTAATAAACAAACCACAATAAACAACATAATGACAAAAACTACAAGGGTATGACTAGTACTACGACAGACACTAACAATCCTAAACTTTCGTAAGACAAGATAAGACAACACTCCCACCTCTACTAACTTCCTACCCTAATACACGAACTTGACATAACAAAATCTTAATACATCGAAACATATCTACTTTTGGATTATTTGTCTATAGATGGACAAAATTGTCAAGTGGAGGCTGCTGGCTATGATAATAATCCTATAAAGACAAAAAAATGGTCATTCACAAATCTCCTCTAATCCTCTCTCCACCAATTATCATTTGTCTATCACGTGGGATTCTTGGCCCTACAAAATACTATATTTCTCTTTTGGTACACTATATAATATAATTCATATTTTATCATAATACTATATCATACAATATAATATAATTCTTGTGCATTTGATCTCTCATAATATATTTTCTTCAACTTGCTTTTTGTGAAGATCAGATACTAAACTTATCATGGGGGATTCCCCTGCTTCTTACATATACATGGTAACTAAAAGATTCATATTTCTGTTTTTTTTTTTTTTTTATAATTGTGATATCTGAATCAGTTTGTGTGCATCTTGATTAATTTTATATAATACTTGCTAATTCCCATCAACATATGTATCGAATAACTCTGTTCACCAAAATTTGGACGAATAGAAAAAATCCACCTAGTATTTTTTTATTTATGATCACCAACTTCTCATCATGATACTTCAATGAATTAGCAAGGGTTCGTTTTTTGTTTTCCTTCTTTTGATTCTATATTAGAAAGGGTGATATATGTTAAAGCAACGGTAAAGTTGTCTTTATATGACATATAGGTTATGACTTATGAGTTCAAACTGTGGAATCAACTATTGATGGTTACATCAGGTTAGGCTGCCTACAACACATACCCTTGGGTGCAACCCTTCCTTGACCCTTCATGTACGTAGGATACTTCGTCCACCAGACTCACGTACCCTTGGGTGCAACCCTTCCTTGACCCTTCATAGACTGTCTTTTTTTCTTGATTTTATATTTGAAAGGGAGTCTTGGAGCACAGTAAATTGTCTCCATGTCACCATGTGAGTAATGACCTATAGGTCATGGATCACGGATTCGAGCTGTGGAATCAGTCACTAATAGTTGTATTATGGTAGGCTTCCTACATCACAACCTCTTAAGGTGCGGCCATTTTTTGACCCCTTATAAACGTGAAACACTTCGTGCATCGAACAAAGGGACAACCTTTATTCTTGATTTTGTATTTGAAAATTTGGGAACTTATCTTTTTGGATTATTTTCTTGTTTTTTGTTTTTATTATGTACTAACCTAGTTGTCCTTGATGTTAGGTGCAGCATCTGATAGAAAAGTGTCTAATTTTTCACATGACTAAAGAGGAATGCATAGAGGCACTTTCCAAGCATGCAAATATCAAATCTGTCATCACTGTTACTGGTTAGTGTTGTAATATTTCTATCGAATTTAACTTATATACAACAACACTGTTCAATTTTTAAAATATATTTTAACTTGTTATAACAAGCAACCATCATTATTTTTAAAAACTTACTAGTCCCACTAATTATAGACGGTATAGTGTTTCTCGATAACCTGATAGTATATTAAAAGTTAACAGATGAATATTAACTTATTCACTGCTCATAATGATGATTGCTAACATGCACAATATTATTTTCCGATGAAGAATGTTCAACTGACAATCTTAGCTACACCATTGCTAATATGTCATTTCTTGTATACCTAACAGATCATTGTGATACTTATTTGTATTTTTCAGTGTGGAATGAGTTAGAGAAAGAGAACAGGGAGTTCTTTGAGGCATACGCTAAATCACATAATAAAAATCGCGCAATAGAGGCAAAGGCAGAGGCTGAGGCAGAGGCGGAAGCAAGTACAATGATTCAGAAATTGTTATTGGATCATGATCATACTAAAAAATCAGACAAGGAATAACAAATAATTGTGTTGTTGATTATAACGTTGAAAAAAATTACGTTCAAACAAGCAAATATATCATGGTTCGAGGAGTCTACGTATCGTGTATAGACCTTAAAGAGCATGGTAGCCTAAGCATCAAAGGTGAGGTCTTGACCTAAAAGACTACAACAGTTTGTGTAGCCATAAATCCTATTGTATTCATTATATTCGTTAAATGGTGCCAAGCTCAAAAGGCAAGTGGTAATTGAAGTACTAATACGTCTCTAAAAAATGTCATTAGGTGTGTCGAATCCTCTAAAAGTAGTCTAACTTTCGAGGATCTGACATGGATGCGACAATATTTTAAAGAGTGTTAGAAACATAGCCAGACAATAGTACTATGTGGTACTTAATTGAAATGTTCACTATACTAATATATGCTAATTCAATCATGGCCCTGTTGGTATCTTTTGTGTCCTCTGTGAGGTGTTGCCTAGTGAATTTGGGCCTCTAGCTATCTTGTTTTGTTGTAACATAGAGTTCATGTGACATGTGATTTTCTTGTTATTTAGCTAATGGAGTGTCAACATAGTGGGGGCTACTTTGTTCATTTTCACATCTCAATCATGCACTTTTTCCTTCGAAAACAACCTCTCTACCTTCACGTGATAGATTAAGGTCCATATTCACCTGAAATTTCACTGGATATGTTGTTGTCGTTAATCATGCACCTTTTGGAATATGAACTTTATAGTGAATGTGATTCTGTATTGTGAAAATTCGGGTTTGGAACAGTCCTTGCGTTACTCCCACTCTTTGATAACTACGTACTAAGACGCTTCAAAAGAACTATGTTCACTACTTGCATTCACCTTAAGGGCTAATCCAACCTAACCCAAGATTATTATTGGCAAAGTTGAATGAAACGATATGATCAATAATGATTCATATTGTCTAACCCAACTAGTTTGGAATTAAGGTGTAAAATTGTCATTATAACTTATAGTAAATGCGATGATTTTTTTTTTTAATCAACGAGGTGTGGCTTAGCGATCAATGGAAAGAATGACTCGAGAAAATACTCGAGGTGAGTGCAAACTGACATGAACACTATTAAACAAGTGGAAAAGCTTCTCTAATTTGAAACTTTTCTACACACTACATTATGCATGTCCTTTATTCTTTTCTCCCTCTTTTTAACGATCAAAAACACGCCTAAACTCAACACTTTTCCACAAATTTCACACCTTAACTATCAATTGTTTCTTTTTTCTACTCAAAAAAACTATCACTATCTAAGTAGTTAAAGTGCGAAAATTGCAAAAAAGTGATTGTTCCGATGTGTTTTTTTACCATTATTTCTAAAATTAAATAAAGGAGTGTCAATATAACATCCCTTCTGGCAATTCTGTATAGCAAAAACTGAAGCAAAAGATCAACAACCAACACCTTACATTAACTAATAAAAGTTTCAGAACATAACTCATTTATTAGACACAAACAGTACAAGGATTGATCGATCCACAGACCAACGATGAACGTTTTTATTTAGATCATACTATATAGATCACGTTCATAATGCTGCACCCATCGAACTGCTAACTACCCGAGACAAAACACGATTACAGTTTCGGGTCAGTTCATGCGTTAAACCTTTGGAGCCCACCCCGCGATGACATACTTTTCTTCAGCCTTGGTTTTCTGGAACGACTCTCGCTCAAAGAGCAGCTGTAGAAGGAGAACATAAAGGTGTCAACTTTTGTTCCATTTTTGCTGTTGTTTCAAAGAATTGGAAGATATGGCATATTTAGCATAAGCAAAAGCATGGACATAGAGAACCGAAAGAATATGCAATCGTAATATCAGAAACTAAACATGAAAAACTTGGTTGTCTTCATAATAGAATTACACTATTAAGCTGGACAGCTTAGAAATGCCTCCGGGGGTGTGTGTGGATCCTCCAAAAGTAGTGTATTTTTGAAGAATCTGACACCAGTGCAGCAACAAATCAACATAGGAAGAAGCAGTAGTTAAGAATAAAAATAGAAAAGGTAGCTGCCGAAAGCTACTTTTGGTATGGAAAATCATCACATCTAGTATTAGATTCGAACGATCAAATGAATTTGAATCGGTAAAACTGTGACAACTATATATATATGGAATGTGGTTATTCTTTTAAATTCTAATCATCAGAGTTTGAATTTTAGAGACATTTCGACACACAGATGAGACATAAACAAACTACTCCAGCACAAAGAATGTTCTCAACACCCACAGACAAAGCAGACACCGACCATGCACGCACACAAGGACACAGAGAGAAACAGAGTGCATACCTTCATGTAATTACGCACGTGACTCAAGCTTTCAGGCACACTCCACTTCTTGAAGTGTCCAAGAGCCACCTCGAGATGGTACAGTTTTGGAGCCAAGCTCATATCAACTGAACAAACATTCTGCCCATTGGCATATGGTCCCTGATGAAATTCACAGCCAATAGAAGTTAAGATCATGGTAAAAATGAGAGACGCATACTTTAAGTTAAACATATCAGACAGTTCAATGTAAAACAGCATACATGAGCCTTGAGATGCTCTTCCAAAGCCTTCAGTTCATCAAGGAGAGCCTGCTCAGTACCGTCACTAGAATCCTTGCTCTTCAGAAACGAGACGAAGGTAGGAAATATTTTTGAGCCCCTGCAATCCCAAACAAGGTACAGATGATATTCCACCCGCCAACATCAATAAATAAAAATCAAACTGCAACAGATGCTAGCTTATTACCATGATGAATCATACAAACACATTATAGAGACAATCATCTAAAAGGAAACACTGGATAGATAAACTCAATAATTACTATGTTCTATATTGAATGCCCAATTTGACTTGCACATTAAGAGGTGAGAATCTAAAGGTGAAACATATGAAGCACAATGGTAGCCTTTTTGCTTCTCCAAACAAGTAAGAGAAATGTTGTATTCAGCAACGGAAGATTAAAATACAAGAGGTGGTGTTTGGTGCAAAAGTTCAAAAAAGAGTTTCCGCAGAACTACCTTTAGATTGTTATTAGAACTGTTTTCAACCAAATGCCAAGAAAGACAAGGATTTTCTTCAGAATTTTAAACCAAATCTCACCTAAGACATTTGAGATATAAGATTAAATCAAAATATGTAAATTCAATTTGGAACACAGGAAGTAAAGTGTTTTTGCTTGATCTAAAGAAACTCAAGCCACAAAAGTGAAGAGAACTATCACAAAACTTCATTTAAATGTAGCTTGCAGAAACTTAAGACGAATTCACAAATCACTTCCCTCCAAGGAATAAAGAACAAAAGGTTGGGGAAGTACAACAAAGAAACCTTTCCACGGAATTTTGAAGGAAAAATGCCATGTTAAAGTAAATGGAAATAGCAACTCTGTAAAACGCTTCCACTTTTGATTTCTATAAGGAGTTCAAGCCAAAGAAAGCGTTAAAAATGTATCTTGCTTCTTTTATTTTAATAACTTTTGCTACATACAACATGAAGTTCCAACTTATAAGTATATTCATTACCCAAAACACTAAAATCTAAAGCAAATACCGAGATGCAGCCAATAAAACATCCAGAGAAATTAAGCACCCAAGGGTGTGGCCTAGTGGTCAATGAAGTAGGTTGAGAACCATGACGTCACAGGTTTAAATCTCAGCAGAGACAAAAACACTAGATGATTTCTTCCCACCTGTCCTTGTCCAGCTTGCTGGTGGGAGGTGGCTGGTATCCAGTGGACTTAGTCGAGGTCTAGAGAAATGTGGCCAATACAGAAACTTATTTAAACACATGGAGAAAGTAGGGAAGAAAACATACACAGAGGCAAATTCAGGGGGAGCAATGAGAGAGGGATTTGGGTATTTCTCTTCAATAATCCCAACAATGACATCAGAATCCGGGATCCATTTGTCACCAAAATTGATCACGGGAACTTTCCCTTCCGGGTTCACCTCCAAGAACCTAAAATCACAACCCCAAAACAAAATTTTCAGTTTCAGAATGAAAAAAATGTTATCTTTGGGACAAAAAGAAAGTACTTTTTTCTTCAGATTTACCATTTGGGCTTGTCACTAACATTGATCAAGTGCTTCTTGTAAGTCACTTTCTTTTCCTCCAATGTCAGAAGTACCCTTTGGCTAAATGGACCTTATTATCACAAAACCATAAAAAAATCAGAAAAATTGAAACCAAACCCATGAAAATTTGCAAAACACTCACACACATACAAACTAAAGCAATGGTATATGTCTTAAGAGGGTAAGATTACAGTCTCAGAAGTACCCCTTTGGCTAAATGGACCTTAGAATCAATAAACTACCACTAATTAAGAAAAAATGAAACCAAACCCATGGAAACTTGTCCAAAACTAACAACTAACACAAAACAATGGTATAAATCTTAGAGAGTAAGAGATTACATTCTCAGAAATACCCTTAGACTAAATTGACCATAGAATAATAAACCATCACAAATTCAGAAAAATTCAAACGAGCCTTGAAAATTTGCCCCAAAAAACAACATAGACACACAAAAACAAAGGTATAAATCTTAGTGAGAAAGAAATTTACAGTCTTTAGAAGTACCCTTTAGCTAAATGTACCTTAGAATCAAGAAACCATCAAAAATTCAGAAAATCCAAACCAACATGAAATTTGCCCCAAAAAACAACAGACACACAAAAACAAAGGTATAAATCTTACTGAGCAAGAAATTTACAGTCTTTAGAAGTACCCTTTAGCTAAATGTACCTTAGAATCAAGAAACCATCACAAATTCAGAAAATCCAAACCAACCCATGAGATTTGCCCCCAAAAACAACACACACACAAAAACAAAGGTATAAATCTTAGTGAGCAAGAAATTTACAGTCTTTAGAAGTACCCTTTAGCTAAATGTACCTTAGAATCAAGAAACCATCACAAATTCAGAAAATCCAAACCAACCCATGAGATTTGCCCCCAAAAACAACACACACACAAAAACAAAGGTATAAATCTTAGTGAGCAAGAAATTTACAGTCTTTAGAAGTACCCTTTAGCTAAATGTACCTTAGAATCAAGAAACCATCACAAATTCAGAAAATCCAAACCAACCCATGAGATTTGCCCCCAAAAACAACACACACACAAAAACAAAGGTATAAATCTTAGTGAGCAAGAAATTTACAGTCTTTAGAAGTACCCTTTAGCTAAATGTACCTTAGAATCAAGAAACCATCACAAATTCAGAAAATCCAAACCAACCCATGAGATTTGCCCCCAAAAACAACACACACACAAAAACAAAGGTATAAATCTTAGTGAGCAAGAAATTTACAGTCTTTAGAAGTACCCTTTAGCTAAATGTACCTTAGAATCAAGAAACCATCACAAATTCAGAAAATCCAAACCAACCCATG
>JAJOOR010015192.1:0-18725 GCA_036250505.1 Solanum acaule
AAAAATATAATTTTATATTAAGTAATGAATTTGAAAAAATAAATTTTTATATTACATGAATATTATATAAAGTGATTATTTGAAAAAAAGGAAATAAAGGATGTGTATCATGAAATAAGAAAATAATAATGAAATAGAAATAATAATATAATATTGAGGAGAGAGAAAAAGATTCTTTTTTAGAGAGTAAAATAGAGAATTGGGTTGGAGTTGGTTGTTTGAAAAAATAGAGAACTCTATATTTGGAGAGTAAAATAGAGGATTGGGTTGGAGATGCCCTAAACAAAACTCTCTAAATGACTACATTGTGAATGTTGTTGTGTTCTATTATGTGAATAGGGATCTTCAATTTATAGATCTCCAAAATTTTCCTCTAAAGAAAGAATAACCAAACATGGAAGAGAATTATATTTTCCTTTCAGAAAGAGTAAAAGCAATTATGGTAATGCTTTAATTTGCATTCAAGGTAAAATTAAAACTCAAATATGGTAAGAAAATCAACACAAAACCCTAACAAATCTCTCCTTTTGTCTGGATTTTCTTCATAAAACTTGATCCTCTTTGTTTATACAATCTACATGTATCATTGCTACTTACCATGATTTAAAAATTGATATGAGTTAAAAATTGGAGCCTTGCGTTAAAAGTTATGAGCATGGTTGAAAGTGGAGCTCATGCGTTAAAAGTAATATGCATGAGTTGAAAGTGGAGCTCATGCGTTAAAAATAAGATGCATGAGTTAAAAGTGGAGCTTATGCGTTAAAAGTAAGATACATGAGTTAAAAGTGGAGCCTTATCATTAAAAGTTTGCAGGGGTTAAAAGTTGGAGCCCATACTTTAAAGCAAACATGAGTTGAAAATTGATTTTGTTTTAAAGGATAGAACAACAGGATATGTTTAAAATATATATGAAATTTTTCTCCACGTGCATGAAGTAGCACAAAATCTTCACTATCATCACATTGATTGCAAATTGATTTGAAACCACTTGAACATGTCTTTGCTCTTGTTCAACCATTGGATCATTGAACCATGTAATCTGATACCACTTGTTGGGTTCGAAAGTGATTAGGACGTTATACGAAAATTTACAATTGCAAATAATATGATTGATAAATTAGATGACAAAAACTTATACTAAAAATCAAAAGATTATTATATAGTTTAGCCAATCAGCCTACATATGAAAAAACTAATAAAAAGAAAATGTTAAAACTGTTGAGGAAAAATCTTCCCATAAACAAAACTCTCTAAGACTACATTGTGGATGTTGTTGTGTTCTATTATGAGAATAAGGATCTTCAATTTATAGATCTCCAAAATTTTCCTCTAAGGAAAGAATAACCAAACATGGAAGAGAATTATATTTTTCTTTCAGAAAAAGTAAAAGCGATTATGGTAATGCTTTAATTTTCCTTCAAGGTAAAATTAAAACTCAAATATAATAAGAAAATCAGGGCAAAACCCTAACACAAAAATGTCCCGTCGATATTCCAAAAGACCATAAATACCCAAAAAACCACTTATTCCGGAATTGTAGTATTATTTTTATCTTATGTTAAGAGTGCGATAATAATTTCGAAACAACTAATCCCAAAATAAATAATTTAATCGGAATAACTTTTTTTCCGACCAAACTTACTTACGGTTGTTTATATGATGAGACTATATGAATTAGAGTTTCTTATTTGGTGACAAGTTATTGCATGGACTTGTGAAATCGATGTGTTGAACCTCTCGATTTTAACTGCAATAACATTTCTACTAAATAAAATAAGGTATTCTTCTTCTCACCTTCTCTCATATGGAGTTGTATTTCTACTAAATATATTAAAAAATGATTGAGCATTCCATACATAAATTGTGGATAAATCAATGTTAAAAAATAGGCAAAAGTTAGGAGGAGGACCTAAAATGCACCAATATTACAAATATGAGAAATTATTTGTATTTCTTGTGAAAATCCAAGGATGACTTTAAGTCTTAATCCAAAGATAATAAACTATTTTGGGTTTTTTTCCAGTATAGTTTCATTGCAAATCCGGAATATTCCAATGGCATATCATGACTTTATCCTTCATGTTTAATTTCCACGATTGCCTTATCCTAACTGCCATCTGGCCATCATTTCTTGCTTTTTAGAGAAAAAGAAGTATTATGTGGCCCTCTTTCCTTTTTAGTCCGTCCCAATATAATCTTATTATAATCAGAAATAATTTAACTTTAAAATATGAAATGATTTTTAGTCACATAAATATCTAAAAATTATTTTAGACTAGAAGTTTCAAAATTTTTTCTTTTTATCTTGAATATCGTGTCAAGTCAAATGATACCACATAAAATGGAACGAATAAGTACTTTTCATTTCTTATATAAAAGGTCACATATCTCATCTCTTATCTCACATATATGTGGATTATTATTCCATTCACTATCATCCTATTACATCTCTTTTGTGAAGGAAAAACATTTTATGAATCTCGATCCACACCAACATTTACATCCTATTACATCTCAATTCATTACATTCAAATTATTATTCCAAATAAGTTTAATTTGTAGTCTGGCGACATGGACTTTTATAGTATTATATATCGTTGCTTCAATTAAATTCATCTCATTCGGTTCATCCTCGCATGAACCAACAAAAAAAGCCTTTATTATTTAGTACTTCAACACCCGATCATGATCCAACTGGCACCTCCATGGAAGTTATCTCAGTGGATCGTTTCAGCAAGACTACTCAAAAAAAGTTGTGAAAAAACTACATATAGTGAATCCGCTAGAGGTGGTCGTTCAAATAGAAAATGTCCATATAAATGGGGTATTACTTCAGAGATTGACTCGTTGATGGTTTTACTGATGGAGAGGGATCGATCATCCGTGTGATTCATCCCCAACGACCTCTCGAGCTCTCTTGTCTAAGGTACTTTCTTATGAAAAATATTTGGACGGTTATACTTTCGATCCAAATATACTCCTCTTATTATACTTTGGTACAAAATTTGCCCTTAATTTTAACAGAGGAAAATGTGACAAGCTCAGAAACAAATGATCCACCCTCAATTTTAAATATCTGTTTTTTTTTTTTGGAAAATAAAAATTTAAGTTAGATTATATATCTATAGTATATAAAAAGGTACGAAGTATTACTTGATTTATTCACGTTATTTTGTATATACTCCTATCTTGTTTAGGATCAGAGCCTTTTAACTTTCTTGCTATAAAGAAAGGAAGGAAGTCTGGGTTCTGAAGGAGTAAGGACTCAGTCATATACATGGATGCTGCAGTTAGGGGTGTTTATGGTTCGGTTTGGATCGGTTATTGGTTAAAACCAAAATCAAATCAATCTAGTCGATTTTTAAAATTTCTAAAATCAAACCAAACCAAATGAAAAAAATAACCGTGGGTTTGGTTATTAACGGTTTGGTTATTGACGGCTTGGTTCAGTTTTTCTGTTTTTTTCGGTCTGAAAGTAATAAATTTTTTGAGGACATACGTATCTCAATAGACACAAACACCTAGTACATGAACAATCCACATAAAAACTATTGTCGGTTCAATTAAACAATTAAGCAATACTAGGTTTATTATTATACGAACAAAGTGATTCAATTAAGAGAAAATGTGACTCTTTACATGAGGTAGGGTAGGTAAATATTAAAGTAAAAGATTTTGATGTACTTGGACTTAAGATTGTAATAATTAGGCTTAAATTTAAGTGTTAGGTTTGAGAAAATGGTAAAGTTAAACACTTAAAGTTAATTAAAATTTAACAAAATATTTATATTTTATTTATGAATAATATATAAATAATTATAAATTTTATATATTTAATTTATCGGGTCGATTTATATTTTTGAGATTGTTTTTTAGTAAAATCAAAACCAAACCAAATAATATCGATTTTCAAAATTTAAAATCAAATCAAATCAAATATAATTTTTTTAATCGGTTGAATTTGAAATAAATTTCGATTTGATTTTCTTAATAATAACCATGAACAACAGCTAGTAGCATATATGTAACTCATGCTTTATTTTTACTCGAGGTCTGTTTTTTTTTTTTTCAATAAAAACTATTGTTACAGAGGATGTGTGCTGTTATTTTTTTCTTCTTCTGTTTTCCTCCAGTGTGTATTTTTATTTTTAAATAAAAGATACATGTGGTTTTATTTTGTTTTGAATTTCTGATTGTCATAAGTTTTTTATTTTATTTGGAATGGAATAATTAGTCAACTCTGGGAAGAATGAAAGGTGTTATTTATTTGGGATGGAATTAATCATTATGATTCTCGCAAGAATGAAAGTTGTTATTTTATCCGTTCAATAATAGTTGTCTACTATACTATTTTGGGATGTCCAACAATATTTGTTCACTTTACGAAATTAATGGATAATTTTACACTTAGTTCCTAATTTATCTTTATCATTAATTATAGTCATTTTCCTCTTATATTTTTTAAGACATTGTATTTATTATATTCAAAGGGCAATATAGTAAAACTACCCTTCTATTTATAATTTTTCTAAGCGGTGTGCGAAGTCAATAGTGGACGACTATTGTTAGACAAAGAAAGAATTAATTTGGAATGAAATTGGTCATTATGACTCTTGCAAGAATGAAAGTTGCTATTTATTTGGGATGGAATTAGTCATTACGACTCTTGAAAGAATGAAAGATACTATTTATTTGGGATGGAATTAGTCATTACGACTCTTGCAAGAATGAAATATACTATTTATTTGGGATGGAATTAGTCATTACGACTCTTGCAAGAATGAAAGATGCTATTTATTTGGGATGGAATTAGGCATTAATTACGACTCTTGCAAGAATGAAAGAAGCTATTTGTTTGGAATGAAATTAGTCATTATGAGTCTCTCAAGAATGAAACTTGTTATTTACTAAGTATTTGGGATGGAATTAGTCATTATGACTCTTGCAAGAATGAAAGTAGTTATTAACTATTTGGGATGTAATTAGTCATTATGACTCTTGCAATAATGAAAGTTGCTATTGACTATTTGGGATGGAATTAATCATTATGACTCTTGCAAGAATAAAAGTTAGGAGTACTATTTTATTGAGATGGAATTAGTCATTACGATTCTCACAGAAATGAGAGTTATTATTTATTTAGGATGGAATTAGTCATTACGACTATTGCAAAATGAAAGTTGCTATTTACTATTTGGGATGAAATTAGTCATTATGACTCGCAAAAATAAAATATGCTATTTACAAAACAATTTATCATGTGAGAGGCGCACCGCCGCGCACGTATTATCAGTTGTGTGAGAGCCTCTTTAGCTGTCATTTATATTGTGGGACCCATAATTTATCTATTTTCATTTTCATTTTTTTCTTCTCCAATTTTAATCTTTTCTTTTATTTTTTTCTTTTTCACTTGTATTTTTTTTTCTGCTTGTTAACCCATAGCGTAATATTAATTTTTTAAAATCATAAACATACTTTGGAAGTATCCCAAAGTATCTAATATATCTAATTTATCTGTATATCATTTATTTGAGGAAAAAATAAAGTAATATGTTAGAAAATTTTAAATTCAATTTTTTGGATGAGTTTGATGAATTAAATTGAAGAGAGTAAAATTTTAAAAAAATGAATTTTTACCAACAAAGTAAAAATTCATGTAGTCAACTAATTAAGCTACTAAAATTCAACTGACCTTATTTATTACACTTAAATACACAATTTAATTTTAATTATTTAAATTTTAGTCATTAATTTATTTTTGGGGTTTCAATCTTAATCACTCAATTCTTAATTGTTAAATACTCCCTCCATTCCATATTAATTGAATTTTTGAGGCATTTTCCATTTTTCAAATTAATTTAATTGTTCAGTTTTCAAGACTACTTTTAGAGTGTTCTTCCAATTTTACCCTTCATTTGGATTTTCAATGTGATGACTTCAATAAATTTGACAATAATTAATAACGGTAAAAATGGAAAACTATGTTCAATTTATGTCTTAATCTACTTTTCTTAAAGGGTGTGAAACACCTCAAAAATTCAATTAATATGAAATGGAGGGAGTATATTTTTATTGTTTATTTTATAACCACTTAATGTATTTAAATACTTAATATTTATAATAATATATTAATGATATTAAGCACCATCAATTATCTTTCTTCTTTTCATATTTGTTAAATTCTCTACTTACTTGGCATCTACCAAATAATTATTGCTATTATTAATTTTTTGTTTCTTATGTCTAGTGTCTTTAAAACGTGAATGGAACTTTTATAGATTCATCTTATGCGGAAGGGTTACAAAAATTAATAGGAAAAAAATAGTCAACCAAGTTAATTTGTGAAATACAAGCTAATAGTAGTATCAATATATTCGTTGCACTGAGAGATCGTAGGACTACAAAACAAGAGCTATAGAAACGTTGGTTTAAAAAATGCTCAGAGATGAAATGAAAAGAGGTTTTGCAAAGAAAAAAAAAGTGCAAAAGAAGAAAGGACTAAAATTTGAGAAAATGAAAGTGTGAGAGAGAAAGTGTTACAACAAGGAAAAGACCCACAAGTACACTTGTCAAAAGGAAATAGTGTCCTCACACAACTATTATTGGTTGTGTCTCAATCACCATAAAATTTTTCGCTATTTACTCTTTAGGATGAAATTAGTCATTATGACTCTTGCAAGAATGAAAGTTGCTATTTATTCGGAATGGAATTAGTCATTACGACTCTTGCAGGAACAAAAGTTGCTATTTGTTTAAGGGTTAATTTATACATTGAACATTTTTGTAATATGACTTAGTTTCAAATATATTTGTATTGGTAAGGCAAAAAATTCTACCACAGATACCAAAAGATATCATAATACATCATGTATACAAAAGGTATCATGATATTATCATGTATTCGGAATGTATTTGATACATTATGTATCGAAAGATATCATGATATATCATGTATTTGAAAAATATTATAACACATCATATATCCTAAAGATATCATCATATATCATGTATCCAAAAGGTGCATTATATATCATGCATGATACATCATGTATTTGTGTGTAGTTTGATCTTGCAAAGTTAATTTTGATCATTTTCGTATTTGTTAGAGTTGTAAGGGTATACGTGAAAATAATTTAGTTTCATTTTTATATCTGTTAATGTAACTTTTTGGAAATTGATAGAGCTATGAAGTTTTACAATTCTATCGTAAATGAATAACATAAATTTCGTAAAACAAGAATTTATTTTTTTAATATTCTGCTGAGTTGAAATTTAAATTATAATTACAAAAGATAAATAATAATATGTTAAAATTCTTGAAATTAAGTTGATCAAATTGAACGGGTCATGATACAACCTAATTTTTAATCATTTCAATTATAGTTCAACCCACCCATTTAACAACCCTGAAAATGAATTACATTTCATATTTCTTTTCTTATATAAGCTGGCCAGTCGGCCACAGTTATGCGTCTATATTTATTTACATTCAAATAATAGTATGGCAAAATGGATTTTTAGTAATAATATATTCTTGTTTCAATTAAGTTCATCTGAGATCAATTAAACTCATTCCATCATATCCTCAAGAAAAAAAAGAAGCTTAATTTCCGTGCAACTTCAGACAGACAACTACGACTTCCACAGTTGATCATCATCCTACCAGCACCGCCATGGAGTTGTTGCTGCTACACTCTCCGCACTATCTAATTACCGCATCATCTTAGTGATCTTCAACTTTCAAATTTACGAAAAATTGTTAGTTCCAATAAGGCACCACTCAAAAAGTTGTGAAATAGGTATAAGATTGTGGTGTACATTAAACTCACCTTTTTCTGAACTCTGCTATTCATAGCAAAAGCTTAGTGCACTTTTCTAGACACAAGATCCTAGCTAGTAATAAACATGATGATGAATCTTCTGGAGGTGCCAGGACGATACGGCCTTGTGATCACAGTAGAACCGTTCAGCACAAAGGTTATCGGGGCGCATACATTTTTCACCCGCAACAAGTCCTTCGGGAGGCCCGCTACCGTAGAGGTTCATATAAATGGGAAATTAATTCAGCGACTGACGCCGCAGACCTTCGTACATTTCCCAAAGATCATCGTTGATGGTTTTACTGATGGAGAAGGATCAATCATCCGTGTGATTCATCCACAACGAGCGTTGGAACTCTCTCGTTTGAGGTATGAAAAAAATATAAGTTTTATTAACTATATATTATATCACAATCACATTTCAATTTAATTTGAAACGGTAAAGGGTCAAATACCAGGGGTGGCCTCTACAGCTAAAAGAAAAGGCACTTGCCCTTAGGTCTGCGTATAGATTATAAATATTTTTTACAAAATTATTGAGTATTATTTATAGAAAATGATTTTTTTTATTAAAAATGGCAAAAATTAAGTAATAGAAGTTTGACCAATTTATAAGTAAAATTATATTTTAAATGGTAAAATAAGACGTTTTGAACACCATTGAAACAATAAACGTTCTTAGCACATTGGATTTTGTGCTCACCCAAAGCTGGGGCGAACAACATCCGTGCTAGTTTGATTCCCCAAAGCTACATTTTATTTTTATTTTCAAAAGAGCTATTAATTAATAAATCAGCTATTTTTTCAATAATGTAAAACTAATATTATCTATTAAAATAATCTCAAATTAGAGACCTACAACTTAAAATTTTAAGGAAAAAAAGGTTGAGTAGCCAATTAAATTTTTAATCAAATTGACTTGTGATTTTTTTTCTTTTCATTAAATTTTAAATAAAATTTAAAATTAATTATTTAATTTAAAGTTAATTAGAAATATTATTTTTTCTATAAAACTATTAAAAGTGAAAAAGGATTCATATAAAATTTCTTTTAAAAAATCTCGTTTGATTCTACTCTTTATTTTCAATTTCTCGGTGAAATTCTTAAGTATAAATGTGATTTTATTCTAAACTGGATTTTTTTTGGTCCGTTCACTTCCTATTAAATAAACATTTATGCACATCCAAGCTAAATATTATGTAGTTTGATTTCAAATAATTCGGTATGTTTTTTAATTAAAAATAATAATTATTTATGTTACATAGTTTGATTTACAAAATTTATAGCACCCACTCGTTAATTTTCTTTTTTTACCTGTGCAATTCTTGAACACCCTTCATGAAATTTTTGGCGCCGCCACCGCTCCTACCTTCATTTATTCATGTTGTTTTATATATATACTCGATCTTGCTTATGATCAGGGCTTTCAACTTTCTTGTTATGGGGTTCAAAGAGAGGAAGGAGGTGTGGGTTGTGAAGAAGTAAGAACTTAATCAGATGCAGGAATACTGAGGCTGCGGCTATCATATGAAACTCATGCTTTATTTGATTCAGGAATAACGTTTCTGTGTCTTTTTTTATTTCAAGATCCATTTTGAAATTTTAGTCCCTTCAAATCTATAGGCACATCTGCTCTTCCAAAGTTCCCAACAAATAATAGTTGACAAACATTGAATTAGAAAACTGTGAATACTATTTTTGGACTTCGTAAGTCACCATTGCATGATGTTGTTTTTAAGGTTATCCTTTACAACAAAAAAAAATCCCCAAGAGTCAGAAAAAAAAAATTCAAACATTTTTTGCCAAATCACCTTGAATATAGAGATGTTGGATAGTTTCATATTTATTTTGAGAGCAACAACAACATATAGAAGGGCCATTAATGTGAAATCTAGCAGTTTTATCATCTGTTGGGAGCTTATTATTAAGCATCCTCGTCATGAAAAATAAAACTTTAAGGGATCGTTTGGTAGGAAGTATTAGGAGAAATAGTTCAAGTATTATGTGTGGTATTATTTAGTACTATGTTTGGTAGGAATTTTGGGTCTATGTATAACTAATCCATGGATTAGTCATACACCCTACATGATATTATAGGGTGTATAACTAATACCTTTCATTTGGTGGTATTAATAATACATGAAATCTAATACCATGGGATTAATACAAATATTATAATCCGACCAATATGCTAATGTATGAATTTAAGAACAATTCATAAGTCAGATATCACCCCTTCACAAAAATCCATTGAAACAGTACACAAGTAGTCTAAAACAAGAGCATATATATATATTTATATGTAGGGCGAAGCTACAGTGTTCCGAGGGTGTCATACCGTATATATAAACAGTACACAAGTAGTCTAAAATAAGAGCATATATCTATATATATATATATATATAGGGCGGAGCTACAGTGTCCCGAGGGTGTCATACCGTATATATAAGTAAAATGCTACTGGTAACGGTTAAACTTAATAGATTGGACACCCTAAACATATCAAGATACTATAGTCCAACGGTGTGAGGCTCTCTTGCCTTACTTTGAAGGCGTGGGTTCGATTCCCCACTAGTGCATTTTATAATCCTTTTAAATTTTAAATAGAACACTCTTATTTTATTATTCATTAACTTATTTCTTTAATTGTCTAAGCTAATTAAATTACATTCTTAATTAGAAATCTAGGTTTAGTAGCTAATTGAATTTTCAATGAATTTGACTTTTTATTTCTTTTCATTAAAATTTGAAATAAAACTTAAATGTAATTATTTAATTTAAAGTTAATAAACAAATTCTAAACTATTTCTATAAAGCTGCTAAAAGCGAACAAAAGAACACCTCATTTGATTCTGCTTTCATTATTTATGTCTCGTTATTGTTGTCATCACCATAGATTAGTGAAAGCTTGAAACGTAAAAATGATTTCATTTTAAGCTTAATGCCTCCCCCCTCCCCCCTCCCCCCTCTTTTTTTTTGTTTTGTTCGTTCACTTTATATTAAATTAAACACAAATATTAAAGCTAAATATTATGCAGTTTGATTTTTAAAATTTTGGAACATTTATTCGTAAAAATAAAGTAATATTAATATTATGTAGTTCAATTTTAATTTTTTCAATGCATTCATTCATAAAAAAAAAAAATTACTTATGTAATATTTGGACACCCTTCATAAAATTCCTACCTACGCCACCAGTGGTGGACCCAAGATTTTCGTTCAGGGGGTTCGAAAAATAAAAGTATAAACGTGTAAATAAGCCTTTTGAAATGAAAACCTTGAATTCTTTTTGGTTTAAAACCAAACTTTTAGCACATTTTTTAAAGTAAAAAAACTAAAAAAAAACTTGAAAACAGAACTGAAAATTTTAAAAAAAAACCTAAAAATACTGAAACTGAATAAGAAAAAAATAAAATGCTTTCAATGGGATTCGAACAAGTGACATACAACTTAATTTCAGGGGTACTTGCCATTGCGCCATCAATTTCTCTTTGTTATTGAGGGGGTTCAAAATTTATATATCTACAGAAATACAGAAAATTTACCTTATATATACCATGTAATTTTTTGCCGAGAACCCCCTGGATACCACGTGGGTCCGCCCCTGTACGCCACTATATAATATGCATATGCCTGTATTGCCTGAAGATAAATTATTATCTTCATTTGCACAACTTGAACTTGGTGACCAAGTAGCATCCGCAGAAATCATGAATTAACCTTAAATAAAAATAAGTATATAAGATGGAAGTCCACTCATGAAAGAGACAGATATACAAATTAAGCAATGCATTAAAATCGAGTTTCATTTTCTTTCAAATGATTTTTTCTTTCAGATAACAGTTTTATATATTAGTTAAGAAATTATTACACTCAAAAAACTAAAAATAAAAATTGTTCAAATTAGACCAAATATTATAATTTTATATGATGATCGTTTCCCCCATAACAATCTAATCAATTTTCAAAATAATTTTTTTAAAAAACATCTCGAGTATAAAAATAGTTTAATATATTTTGCTATTTTTTATTTTTGTTTTATTTTATGATAAAGAGTTTTTTTTTAATTTTATTGATACAAAACAAAGTTCAATAAATTTTCGCTATAAATTATTATAGTTGTGTGACCTTTTGAGATATTAACTCCAATTTATTAAGATGACAATTATTTACCCTCAAATAATTTAAGTGAGAAAATAGTGAACATGACAATAAAAATTTTATTCTCCTAGCTAGTCAAAAGGCTATAAAAAAATAATATTGTGCACCAATTATCTACCTTGATCCAATTACATGAAATAGAAAATCCCATAATAACTCAAGGGTATAATTGGAAAGATTTTTTTTTGTAGAGTTTTAAACCACACACAAAATTAGGTGAGAAGCAGTAACCAAACACTTGATAAAAATAATCCATGCATTATCAATTCTTGCATTACTAATCCCTGCATTGTTGATCTTTGTACCAAATGACCCCTAAAAGGGAGCTTTTTTTGTGTTGTCTGTGTGCGCGCACACTTTATTAAAGTTGACCCTTGTATGATCTTATACCAAAATTTAATTGCCTGAGAAGCTTTCAACTTAATTTTATGCTAGAGGTTCTTTTATGACCTTTATTCACATCCAATACACTTCCCGTACTTAATATTGGACCTTTACACCTAGGAGGTTTGAAGTGTTACAACAACTAATGAATATATGATCAACATATGAAAGAAACAACAGATCCCAATGATGAAATTGTAGCTTATTGGGGTGCATATCAAAGACTTATGGGCAAGCTACTATATCTGACCATAACCAGACGAGACCAGACATTGCGTATGCCCTATAGTGTGCAGACACTGGTTCATATATTTTGGCTTCTAATCCAATCTATCATGAAAGAACTAATTAAGCACATAGAAATAAATTGCCATTTTATATATAAGGGAGAAATTAAATTCAACGAGGATTAAAGAAGATTGAGTATGTCTTAACTCATGATCAACCTATTGATGCCTTATCCAAAAGTCTTTACAGAGTATACTATGAATATCTAATGTCCAAACTTGGTTTTTCTAACATCGATCTTTGCAGTACCAAGTTTGAGGAGGAGAGAGTATAGATATACAGAATGTATACACTGGTATACATATGTAATATACATCTTTAAGTGTGTATTAATAGTGGGCAGTAAAAAGTAATTCACCCCTAAATTCTCGTTAAATTTAGGGGTGTTTTCAATCTTTATCTCGAATTTTAATGAGCACCACGCTCCTACAAGAGTTTGAGACCGACCATTTGCTATACCATGTATTTAAGTTGAATTAGTAAAGTAGAGGAGTGTTTTTAAGACCGTTAATAATTTGAGGATGAAACTAATAAGTAATTCACGCCAAGTTCAAGAGCATTTTCAATACTTCTCTCATTTATTAATGAAAGAGATGATTTGCCTAAAGAATGAATAGTAGTACCTCATTAGGCGTCGTTAACAATTAATTAAAATATTGGATTGTGACTAAAGAGTGAGGAATATGTGATGTGGAATAAAGAGTTGACATTGGTATAAAAAAACACTTTCAGTACGTAGGAGGAAAGCATGTTGGGAATAGTTTGAACAGCTCTTCATGAAATGAAAACTTACTTTGATTGTAGGACTAAAACTTATATCCTTTTTATTTATTTTTTATTTTTTTATATATATTTTATTATTATTATTATTATTATTTTTGTCCAAAAGTTCCTTTTTTTTTTTCTTTTCAAAATGATACTTTAAAGAACAAACACCTCTAAAGACAGTGTAACTGTGTAAGTGATTGCTTAAAACAATATAAGCATTCTTGCAACAAAGTCATAATGACTAAAAAAAAACTACTAGTTATAACAATCAAAAATTCAAAAAAAAAACACAAAATTACTAGCATCTTTAAAAATTAAAATACAAGACTTAGAATATTCAAAAATTCAAAAACATAACAAACCACCCGTATCTTTAAAATAAAAATACACTCACAGGAGGAAAACAAACGAAGAAAAAACAACACCACACGTCCTCCATAACAATAATTAAAAAACAACACGCAGAATCAAAACACACATCCTCCATAACAATAATTAATAAACAACACGCAGAATTCGAGTCAAACTAAAGCATAAATTTCGTATGATAGCTGTAGCCTGCAGTCTCCATGCATATAACTGAGTCCTTACTCCTTCATAACCCAGACTTCTTTCCTTTCTTTATAGCCATTTGCCAGAAAGTTAAAGGCCCTGATCATAAACAAAATCGAGTATATACAAAATAACGTGAATAAATCAAGTGATAAACCCCTCTCACATGAAAATGATACTACATTTTTATATAAAAAAGAAATAGTCAAACTTTTTAAAAAAAATCTGTGGTAATAGTCATTTTTTTATGAATTTATTATAGCAAATCCATTGTATTATTATTCTTTAGACATAGTATTCTAGATTTATAAAACTAAAAAATATCATACCTGAACAAAAATATAACAAATGGTGTATATATAAATTATTTCTGATAGTATAAGACTGGGGCAACAAATCACATCGGAATGGAAGCGTTAAATTTGGGGGCTTAAGACAAACTGCCTTTTGTTTTAGCTGTAGAGCCGGCCCTGGTATTTGACCCTTTACCATTTCAAAACTGAAAGCAGAAAGATGATTATGATATATATATACACTCAAAAAGTTCATATATTGTTTTTTCATAAGAAATTAAGTACCTCAGACGAGAGATTTCTAGCTGTCGTTGAGGACGAATCACACGGATGATTGATCCCTCTCCATTATCAGAAACACCATCAATGATGATCTTCGGGTAATGTACGAAGGTCTGTGGTGTCAACCGCTGAATCAATTTCCCATTTATATGGACCTCTACGGTAGAGGGTCTCCCGAAGGACTTATTGCGAGCAAAGAAGGTATGCGCCGCGATAACCTTTGTGCTGAACGGGGCGATTCGGATCACATCGTCCTGGCAGTGCATGAAGGAGACTCTCCTTCAGGAAAACAGGAATTTTCCCTCTATTTTCTATTTGAACGACAACTTGTAGCGGATTCATCTTTAATTACTAGGATCTCGTGCCTAGAAAAGTGCAGCTCGGGTTCAGAAAAAAAGATGAGTTTACTGTATATAATTTTTTCACGACTATTTTGTGTAGTCTTAGTGGATCGAGACTTCAACTTAATTACACTTTTTTGAGAAATTTAGAAGATGCAAATTGGAGAGCCTAGCAACAACTCCATGGAGGGGCCGGTAGGATCATGATCGGGTGGTGAAATTGTAGTCGTCTGTCTGAAGTTGTAGAGACATAATAAAGGTTTGTATGTTGGTTCATGTGAGGATAAGTCGAATGAGGTTAATTGGTTTGAGATGAACTTATTTGGAATATTAAGTTGAATGTAATGAATTGATGCGGAGATTAACGAAATGTTTTCCCCTCACAAAAGAGATGTAATAGAATGATGGAATTAGTATACAATTGTTACCCTTTTATAAGAAATGAAATACTATGCTACATTTTCTCTAAAGCAAGAAATTATGGTCAGATAATATAAGGCAATAATGCAGACTGCAAATTAAACATAAGACAAAGAGCCGTTTGGATTGGTTTAAAAAATAAGTTTTTAAGTAAAAAATTAAATTTAAATGACTTTTAAATTTAAAAAAGTAATAGATGAAAACCTATTTTTGATTTTTAACTTTTTTTAAAGTTATTTTTAATTTAATTTTAAATTATTTTTAATCATATCGACGATATACCATTGGAAATTTGGAATATTCCTAATTTACAACGAATTATAGAAATAGAGTCAAGTCAACTCTGCATCTTCGGTCCCAATTTTTGCAAACTGTGTTTCATAATTTTATTCTCGACCTCCTTAAATGGTGATGTAACTATACTCTCTTTTAGGCTCATGAGAGAGAAAAAATATTCGAAAAATTAGCTTTTAAGTGGATTCAACTATTAATTATCACATAATAAATATAATGATTTGTTTATTTCAATCGTATTTCTCCATATTTTTCTCTTAATATACATTGCATATTTTATTTTGCATGTGTTTTTATTCATTTTCATATTTAATAATTATTTGTTTCAACTATATGAGTATTTCTTTTCATTTTCGGGATCCATATTTACAAAATGGTTAAAAATTTATTTATTTTAGCCAAATTAAGAGAGGTTTAGCTAAAATAATGAAGTTCAAACTTATATTTTCTACAAAAAGGAAAAATAATTGTGTATTTTTTTCATGCAAAGACTGTTTATTTCACTTATGTGTTGTTTCTTTTTCGGATCAAATACAAAAAATATTTGATTGAAATTTTATTTATTTCTTCTTTAGATGCCTTTTTCTGATGTTGATTAGACTAACATTATTTTTAGTCTAATAAAAAACTATTGTTAAAATATAGTTGTTCCAATTTCTTTTAACAATTTTTCTATTGAATTAGCCCTTAGAAAATATAATTTAAACAATTTGCGAACTTAAAAGAGTAGAAATATATATATTTTATTCTAAAAAAAAGTCACGTGAACAAAAAATTTCATATGATAAAGCATGTGTTACACATCCATGAGTAGTTAGTAGTATTTAAATGATTTTAGCTATCAAATTACCTAGTTAACGGGTGATTAAATAAATACAAAATTTTAATATACATTAAATAAAATTCAGTAAATTTTAAAAGGTCATAATCTAGCCTGCCTATAAAATAAGATCACTTTTCTATTGTCCCTTAATTTAATAAATGAGAATATAATTATATTTGCTTAACTGGTGACACGTCAAGTCAATGTAGGATAACTCTTGAATTACTTGTAAATTAATAAATTTGTTTTCTTCCTTACTTCATTGCTTGTTTCTGAATCCAACCACATTTTTAAATTAAGTGAATATTGCCAAGAAAGTCTTATTTTCTTGCCTTGACATTTATATTAGTAATTCTATTATATAGTTCATACGTGTGCATTAATATGCCGACATTTTGATTTTTCAAATACTTCAAATTGGATTTATTAGTAAATCCTGATAGTCACTTTTTAATTAAAAAAGATTTTATACGTTAAATAAAATTCCATAATTACCTGGAAAATAGCCTTTTTAATTTGCATCTTCCCTTTCATTGTGTGAATGGGTGGTTTATGACGAATGCTGATGCTAGATTTATTTAGGGAAATTTTCTTAAATAGCATAGCACTATTAATTAATGCCCCTAATAATAGATTATAGAAAGATTATTTGTTAAATTATATATATATACACTTAAAATACGTCTGACATACACAGAAGACGATATACAATGATATATACAATTGTATGTACGGTAATACTAACAGGACATACGCCCAAACATACACAATATGTATGACTTGTGTGTCATATTACTGGTTAAATTGCTTCAACCACCAAATCAATTTAATTAATAGAGTATGACATCAATAATAGAAACATTTCATTTTTCTATAGTCATTTTTTACATTTATGTGGGTTTGGGCGGTTTGACACTCTCAAACCCAAACCTAAACGAATTATTAAGAATACCTTCATCGTTAAGTAATTAGCTAGATCACATATGCCCCTTACTTTAACATGAGGTGCTAGGTGTGCATTCGATTTGGTTTATACTATTCGATTTTGATTTTTCAGTTTTTTTATTTTGAACATGTGTAATTCAATTCAAACCAAAATAAATTTGGGTTTGGTTTGATTCTTTTCGATTCGATTATTCGGTTATGTCAATAATTAGAAAATAATCAAAGTTATATTTGCAATTTGAATATATATATATAAAATCTCTTAAATTTACTATCTAATATAAATCACAAGTAAAACGTACAATGTAATATTTAAAAGTAGAGTTAATATCTCAAAAGGTCACTCAACGTTTATAATTTATCTAGTAAAGTCATCAAACTTTGTTTTATATCAATAAAATCACTCAATTTAGACCTTTATATCAATAAAATCATTTAACTAAATTTATCATTAAAAATATATAATGCTTATAGATCTGCTACTCTTCCAACTGGATTTGAATGACTATTATTAATTATCCAAAGCAATAATTGGATCATCAAATATAACTAAATCTCCAAAATAATTTTAAACAACCAATGTTGCAAAAAATTTCCCTGCTAACTGGAGCTCCACTACAGCTGATGTTGCCTTTTTGACATTCACTGTTGGAATGTATGCGTCCACTTATCAGTCAAGGACCCAGCAAGAACAATAACTAAAATATGCGTTCACTTGTTTTGATGGGACCAGGTCCTCAGCACAGTTACAATAACAAACAATAAAATAAGTGTTGAAAGTAAAGATAGAACAAACAACTTTATGTGGAAACCTCCTTGCTCAAGGGAGTAAAATCACGACCTGTTCTCAACATGACTTTTCAAACTGCTTCCACTAATCTTCTCCAAGCAAAAGTAAAAGCCAGTTTACAAAATGAGATTAGCTTGCTAATCTCCACACTAAGCAATACCTCCTATCACTTAGTTGAGCCAGAGCAGATACAACACTGCCCACTATACTAACCCTCACTGATTAATATAGATTTTTCTAAGCGGATACCACACCGCCCACTAAACCACCACCCTCTGGACGATTTAGATTTTGACTAAGCAACAATGATGTTGCCCACTAAATCACCTAACTCTAGATGACTTAGACTTTTAGAAACCGAAACAAGATCTGAATCCTTTATAAATTAGGATCAGATTTACAATGTAAGCACATGAGACACAAAGCTCTAAATACAACAAAGACTCTTCTTCACTC
Source organism: Solanum acaule (assembly GCA_036250505.1). Lineage (NCBI taxonomy): Eukaryota > Viridiplantae > Streptophyta > Magnoliopsida > Solanales > Solanaceae > Solanum > Solanum acaule. The sequence goes on from JAJOOR010015192.1 coordinate 18,618, forward strand.
TATCAGGTCCTTTTGTTGAGTTGAGCAATGTTCTTCTTTGAAGATGACCTTTTTTCAAGCTTATGAATTTTCAGAGAAAATCCAAGTTTAGTTTGCCAAATCTTGAGT
>JAJOOR010015194.1:0-16108 GCA_036250505.1 Solanum acaule
GGTTAGGGAACAATGTACTGAGTGGTATCTTCTTGCACAATGAAATACTTTCTTAAGTAAAACATTCTGTCAAGATTTGATTCTTTTCCTGACTTTTGAATTGATAAGCTTGAAATATAATGTAATTTAGACTTTCGTCTTTCCTTGCAATTCTAACTTATGATGATATGTTCCTTTAGAGTATTGTGTTATCTAAATTCTCTGCAAATTATTTTACTAGAAAAACATGTTTTCTGGCACAAAGTGGAGAATAAAACAAATATATTATAAGTTAGTTCAAAGAGTAGGAAATGCTTTCATGTAAGTCTTAACGTAGGAGAGAGCACAATAAGCGCCTGTACCTCAGCAGATAGAGTGTCTTTCCTAAGCAGAAAGTCATAGGTTTGACCCCTACTTGGCGTGTTACCCTTAGCTCTTTTTTCCCAAAAACAAATACATAGGAGAGAACAACGAATGAAATTTAGAGGAAACCATCCCTTCTGCTTCTTCCATTAAAAAAAAAGGTAGTCTTTCCTTGGTAAATAGTGTCTTGAAGTGAAGTGAAGGCATTTGAAGGGAAGAAATGATGAAAAGAACTTGAGGGAACTTCTGGTGAGTCGTTAGCTCATTGCGCTTTCTTCTATGTTTTTTTTTGGATTTTACCTGTCATAGGGATAGTTTTTACCATTGTGTGGTGATTTCGTTTGTCAATTGAATTTAAAGTGCCTCTTTATAAAATAGTTGGTTGACATTTGCCCCACTTTCCAGAGATGACATAAGCTCCTCTTTTGTTGTCAAGGTGCATTTCTGCAAAGAAGTGACAACTAAAGAGTTAATGTGGTGTTAATAGAAAGAGAGATGTGGCCAGTTTGATTTAGCAACATGCAAAGACAACTCGGTTGCTGGCTATAGAGTTGTTTGAGGGGACTGAAGCACTTCTCTCTCGGCGAGTGCGATTTGCGCTACACGAACAGTCCACAAAGAGCCAATTAAAGCAGGAGCCTCTCACATGATGACATGATACAGTCTGCAGGTAAGTTACCAAATATGCATAAAATAATTGTAGGTGCAAATGTTTTCTTCGCAATCAGGTACTTTTTTTAATTCCATTTTGTACCTTACAACATTAGACATTTTCCTCAATATAAAGTGATAAAACTTATTTTTTTTAAGCTTGAACTTCAGGTGTGATTTCTATTGTATCTATTTTTCTTTTCTTTAATTTATTTATTTTCTTATACTTTTTAATCATAGATATGATATGTAATGGTTTGATATCGTCCTAGAGCTTTATGATATGTCAAATTGACTAGAGAAAGGAATTGTGCATGGCAGGAGTGAGACTATGTTTCAAGCAGTTTAGTCAGAAAATTTGAGAGGGAGTTTAACTACTTGGTTGAACTTGATCTTAGAATTCTGTATCATGATGCTTTTGAGTAAAAAAAAAAAGATAGTGAGGGATTCAAGTTCTCACTAAATGAATCCTTATCCATTCACAAGATTTTCATGAGTTGTGTAGTGAGATGTCTGCTCTACTTAAAGATGGGAGAGCACCATTTTACTCAAAAAAGGGAACCTTTTAAGCATCAACGTTTAGGCTTATATATAGCTTCTCTATAGATGGAGAAAAGCAAAGGAACTTCATAGTAGTACTGCACCAAGCTTAATGATCAATTGATAAACTTCATAGTAGTTTTTCTATATATTGCCTTAATTGTGGCCAATATGACTGGCTTAATGATGGTCTTATCTCAGCTAATGACTCTGATTAACATTGTAGTACTACATTGTGAATTCAAATCTTGAAACATATTCATAGAAGAGGTCATCAAAAGCTGAACTAGAGTCTGATGCACAACCTTATGAACAACCTTTGTTGATGTTATTCCATACCACAATGGACTCGGAGCAAATGGACTTGTCCAACGTTTTGAACAACATATTTCAGCTATGTTTGTATCATCAGCCTCACCCTGGCGCATATGTTGAATAGTTGTTTTATGCACTTTTTTAGAAGTAGTTCAACTCTCTTACCTGAGTTGAGTTTAAGATCTGAGGATTAGATGAGCCATTTTTTAGGCATTCATGGTTTTTTTTTGTTTTAATTAATTTAAGGATGTCTATATTATCTATGAAGGTGTTCTCTTGTGTAAACTAAGTGACACACTTTTGTATCAATATAGCCAATGACGCTTACTGTTATGTATTATCAAGCATTTACTACTTTAAAAATGTAAAATGTTGGGTCCGTGCTCAGCACGGGCTATGCCCTTCTAGTACTATAATAATCAAGTACAAGTCAGTTAATTGAAATGGTCACATGAAGTTATTAATTGATTAGATTTTTTTTTTAAAATCCATTTCAAAAAAGAATGATCTTTTTTTTTAACAACTTTTTAATTTCAATTATTTACGGGCAATGTTTAAGACCACAAGATCAAGGAATATTAAGTACATATGATATATTGTTAATTTAAGGTTGCAAAATTCTAAAGTTCTTTTTCCTTAAACTCTGTGTCCAATTATAATAGGTCAAACAAATTAAAATGAAGACAATAATTTGTATTTGTTTTTTATAATTATTTGTTGGTTGTGTATCAAATACAATCTTTTTATCTTCATAAGGTAGGATAAGACTACCTACATCTCATCCTCTTCGGACCTCATTTATAGAATTATACTAGATATGATATTATTTATAAAAATAATTTAATCTATACCTCACTTTAATAAACTTTAGACAAAGTAAATTTGTTTCCTCCTCCTTATTCCTTAATATTTTTCCACCAAATAAATTTATTGTAAGAAATTGTATTAAATTTCTTACAAAGCATTTAATTTTATGGAGGAAGCAAGATATATATATATATATATATATACTACCTTAAAAGCATGAACTCCTTAACTTTAATGTTAAATTACTATAATACCCCCAACGTAAGACACCCAACGCATTATATATTCTATATTTAATATTATATTTATATACACTATATTATATTAAATGCAGACACCTTTTCACATTGATGGGTAGTGACTTTTTCGAAAAGTTGTGTCTTTTTTTTTATAGAGTTGTGACTTTTTCGATGAGTTATGACATTTCTGAAAAGTTGTTATTTTTCTGAAGGATTGTATCTTATCTGAAAAGACGTAATAAACACATTTTTATACTATCATTTGTTGTTTATAAATAGAGGGGGTTTCTCACACTTTTAAACTATAAATTTTGTAAGTTTCTATTCTTCTACTTAAAAAAAGGAAGATTGTGAGAGTTGTTGGATTATGCAATTACAATATTTTTTTGTGTGGGTAAATTAGATAGATCAATAAAAATTGATGAAAAAAGGAGAATGAAATAACTCAACTTCAAACGAGAAGAGTATCGTGATAATTAATATACACACTCATTTTCATAGCCATAAAATATATTTTTGCAGCAACTCTTCCTTGACAAGAAGTTCAATAATTTTCCGTTGCACAAACTACAACTTGGTGTTCAGAATCTGAAAAGTCTCGAACTGTTGGAGAAAAAGTATTTATTGAATAACTTGTTTGAAGTATCCAAACTACATTTAATAAGTACTCTTTCATTTTCAATTTATTTGTTGTACTTTTATTTTTATTCAGTTTTATATAGAATGTTCTTTTTTCCTTGGGGGTGAGGACGCATCTATAAGACTACAAAGTTAAAAGACATTTTAATATATTCTACATATGATCCTTAAATTAAAAGTCTTCTTTATTTTTTAAAATTTAATATCAAATTAAAATTAGACCAATCTATGTCTATCTTTTTTTTTTTTTTATCTATATTACCTTAAAAGAATGAATTAATAACTTAAATGTTAAATTATTATAATACATATCTTCTATTTTTTATATTGTATTATATTTATTTATGTGTATTATATTATATTATATTAAAGGCAGACAACTTTTCACATTGAAGGGTTTTGACATTTTCGAAGAGTTATAACTTTTCTGATGAGTTGTGACCTTTTTGAAGGGTTGTGACTTTTCTATAGGGTTGTGACTTTTCCGAAGAGTTGTGACTTTTTCGAAGGGTTGTGACTTTTACGAAGAGTTATGACTTTTCCGATGAGTTTTGACCTTTCTGAAGGGTTGTGACTTTTCTAAAGGGTTGTGACTTCTTTTTGATAAGGCACCACAAGCAGTTTTTCATACACTACCCTTTATTGGCTCTAAAAAGAGGGACTTCACAAAAATTTTAAACTACATTTTAAAAAAAAATTATTATTATTATTATTCTTAAAACACACAATTTAGTATATCTTCTATATTTTTATGATAAGAAACAATATGCACATACTAATACTACACATTTTAAACTATAAATGGAGGGGTTTCCTCACATTTTTAAACTACAGTTTTTTATGTTTTCTATTCTTCTCTTCTTAAAACCTCATGTTTGATTTACAAACGTTGACAATCTCAAAGTTCAGTGAAATTAGAACACTCCATAACATGAATGTTAAATTAATCTAATACTCTAGATAAAACATCCAATTTAGTATATCTTCTATATTTGATATCAATATTTATTTATATTATATTATATTAAAAGTAAGAACACCTACAAAACAATAATAACAAAGTAATGCACTATGGAAAAGGGAGTAGAAAGTTTATTTAAGAGGTGTAACTAAGAGATTTTAAGAATGACTAATTTTTTATTTAGCAATATTCATATTATTTTTAAAAATAGTGTGGTACATGGTTTGATTTTCACGTGCAACGCACGTGCGTCAAAACTAGTATATATATAATTTGATTATATATAAAAAAAAATCTTAAAGACTAATTTGTTTGATAGTGTTATCCCGAAATATAATTAATCTATTATGGGTTTAAAATTATATTATTATATATTTTTAAAAATTGAATTAATTAAAAAAAAAATAGCCAAAAGCTAAAATGAGGAAAAAACGACTTAATTGATTTGTTGTATTCCAACGTTTAAAAATTTATTTAATTAATTTAATTTCTTTTATAGAAAAATCATTCAACTAAACCATGAACACCTCTAATTGTGACAAAAAAAACTTCTTTCACATGAAGGCTTGAAATAGGACCAACTTCTTGTTTTTTCCTTTTCTGTCAATTAAGACTTGAGATGTAAAATATTGGTTTGAAGTCAAAAGATAGAAGAAGTTTGGATTTTGTTTTAAAAGTTGGAACATGACTGTATTAAGATATTAGTTGGTTCATTGTATCTGTTGAGAATCAAATTAAAGTTAACTAGTTTTCGGCGGATAAAGACCAAAGATTTTGAGCAACCTATCGAACAGATTTAGAAAAATTCAAAAGATAAAGAAGTATCATTAATCTCTTCATGCTCGTACGTTCCAGCCTTGAAGTAGCACTTGTACAAAGAAGAATCACATTTGTTACATGATTCTTTCTTCATGCATATAGATACAGGATCTATAAGGCAATTACTTGTAAGTATATTTTATGTTGCAGTCTTACCTATATGGTTACGGCACAACATAACTAAGAGAGTCATTCTATTAGGACATGGAAAAATGGGCAGGCTCGAGCAGTCTAGTGTCTAAGTTGATTGTTCAGACGATCACCACAACATTTAATATTTTTGGGAGTACATGATTTTCTTTATCTCACCCTCCTCAATCGTTAGGTTTCTCCATCTCTTCTAAACTTTTGTGCCCTCCGAAAACATCAAATGGAAAGCTCAAAAACAGGACAGTAATGCTCAACAAAACCTCTTCTAGGACAGGCTCCATTATACGTAAAGCTGTTCTTGGAATCTTAGTTTTATTTCAAGAAAACGATCAATATACAAGAATATATTGGAATAACTACAAAAAGAAATGATACATGCTATCCCGAATCATTCACACAAAGGTTACATACAAAATACAAACACAAGAATATTGGAATTTGGGAACAAAGGGAAAAAGACGGCTCTCAAGTATTCACAGCTGCACAGTGCTTCCTAATCTCACCAGCAGAGCCGGTCTTGACTTCAATCTTTCCCATTTTCTCCATAGCTAAACCAAATTCGACATAGAATTGTTTGAGTGATCCTTGTACTAGCTCGTTGATGAATGACTTTGTTGTCGCACTTGTTGTCAAGGCTGCATCAGATTGGAATAACCCTTTTCTCTTAAGAACAAGCTGGAAGTAGCTAAGATCAAATTTACTGGAACTTCCAGGATCCATTTCAACAATTGTGGTGTTGTCATTGATTGATTTACATTTCTTCATCTTGAGATTAGATGCATATTCGCTGTCTAGAGATGGATCTTTTTTTCCCCAAACTCCAGTAAAATTGTATAAACGTGATGAAAATGACGGACAGTGAGAGACTCCAATGGTATGTGCACCTAATAGAAAATTGTACATAGTAACAATGTATGGAAAGTTTTAATATAGGATAAGTAGAAATGAGCGCGGATGTACTAATTTAAACTTACCAGACAATAGTACCAAGTCTTTTAGGTCAAGACCCTTGCTGGCAAAAGACGTCTGGAGACTGGAAAAGTTACTTGTAGGAGGAGGGATGTTTGCCAAGGCTTCCGAGGCATTTGATATTCTTCCATCTTTTCTACCAGTTGGAACCTTCCAGTAAGGGCCTCCCTGAATAAAAAGGAAGACAAGATTAAGAAGATATTCCATTCAATTAAGCTCTTTCATGGGTACAATAACTAGTTATCTCGAGTTTTGTACTTACTGTGACCACAACAGAGTCTCTAGCAACCAAGGCAACAATATCCGCACATGACACAACTCCAGGGCATTCAGCTTCCAATGCTTTCTTCACACCATCGATAAATGAGAAGCCTCTCAGCGTTTGATTAGGAACAGCCACTTTTTCAGTCTGGTTTTTCGTGCTCGAAGTGAAATTCAGGAGTACAGAACCATCACAACCCTGTAAGAACCCAATCAAGTAAAATCAGGAAACTACATTATCACTTCAAGAAATGCACTCTTCATATCAAATGAGGCACAAACTTACCCTGACAAAGCAATCGTGGAAATGCAGCCTGAGCAACGCAGCTGCAAGAGACGGAGCATTTGGGATTTGCTTTTGTACATAATCTTGAATTATCTTCTCAGCTTGCGGACAGCTCTTTGCATAGAAGTTGAGCTGCAACTGACCATGGCTGGAACTCGCTATCCCTAGTAGAATACACAACACTAGAAAATTACCCAAATCGCCAAATTTAGACATTTATATTACTTACTACTATTTGCAACTTTTGAAAGAGCTGGTTTTCTTTGTTCGAGTTGCTACACATATCAACTCCAAACAGATCAAAAAGAATTTATAGGCACATTGCTTTAGCTAAACTTGCATTAGTTTAAGAAAACAGATTTCATTCAATGAGGTTAATATGTCAATGATCATATTGACTGATCCCTCAGCATGTTAGACACTTAAACTAATCTTCTTTTTTAAAAAAACTACTTGATAAAATCATTATTGTTACCTGCTCCTGGAGATTATAGCTACCTTCATAAGGGTGCCACTACAACAAAAACAACTTTTTTAGCAGCAATAAATATACACATTAACAAAGAGTACTAAAGTCTTAACCAGCATTAGTTAATTGTCATTTGATCCAATATCGCTGTAGGCTCTAGAAACATTTACCGGGCTCTACTTCTCATGGATGTAGAGGCCATTTCATTATTGTTTTTTGTTGTGTGTATTAAGAGATAGTAAAAGGTATTTGGTATTAGTAGTTCAATGTGCGAATCAAAATATGTTGGTATTAGTTCAAAGCATGAATGTATTAAAATGTAACAACTTCACCAGAAACCACCAACCTCAGAGTAATTGTATTTGCTTAGGTATTCTAATTTTCCTTTTGTATGCCTGAAGATATGTGACAACATAACAAAAAGAGTCATTCAATTAAGGCATGAAGAAATGTACGAGCATGGGCGGTCTAGTATCTAAGTCAATTGATCACCATGATCGAGTCACTTGCTATAATTCGGGATCTTAACATTTTTAGCTAGCAGACTAATAAAAAATTTCAGTTGTCCTAGCTGTATTATACATAGCGGTCCCCAATTTGTCGGTGTATACGTATACTACCTCGGAGTTCAGTACTATTGGCATTAAAATGCTACAGAATTAAACGAAAGAAACAAATAAAAGCATGAAATTAAATGATAAAAGAGTATAAAAATATACCTATTTCATGAGAAAATAGCTATATGATAGTGTGATTAGACAAACTAAGAAAATGGTAATTATGAAATTTTAGGTTAATGATTTGTTTATTTCTAACTAAAAAATAAAATCGATAATAGATTGATTGATTAACTCTCTCTCTCTATATATATAAGAAGTATATAAATACACTTATATACTACCTTAAAAACACGAACTCCCAAACTTAAATGTTGAATTACTATAATACCCCCAATTAAAAGTACTCAATTAATTATATTTATTAATTTAATTATATTAAAAGTAGATACTTTTTCACATTAAAGGGTTGTGATTTTTCAAAGAGTTGTGCCTTTTCCAAAGGGTTGTTATTTTTTTTGACGGGTTGTGACATTTTCGATGAGTTGTGATTTTTCCAAAGGGTTGTGACTTTTTCTAAAAGGTTCGGCCTTTTCCGATGAGTTGTGACTTTTTCAAAAGGTTGTGACTTTTTCCATGAGCCGTGAGTTTTTCGAAAGGTTGTAACTTTTCTGATATGGTACAATTAGCACCTATTCATACTACTATTTGTTAGCTATAAATAGAGGGGTTTCCTCTCACTTTTAAACTATGATTTTTTTAAAAAGTTTTCTACTCTTTTTCTTCTTAAAAATCTCAAGGGTTATTCGCAACAGTTCATTAAGTTCAAAATTCAACGAAATTCGAGGTACGACATAAGAAAGAGTTGGTGAACAAATTGTAGCAAATCATTCATCAATTCCCACTTGTATTTTTTCTTACGATTTTCATGAGTTAACAATGACGAAATGTTGTGGGAAAGACAATAATAATAAACAAGTATGAAAAAGGTCACATGATTTGGGTAAGATATTTCTTCTTTATTATTTCATTTTTTATTCTTCTACCCTCAAATGAAGGAGTTTATTTCTAATTTTACTAAAACAACATGCATCAACGTAGTCCATTGAATTATTAGTTTTGAGTTTAAATCCACTATTTCAAAAATAGATTTTTACTTTTACTTACAATATGATATAGTCATGATAATAATAATTTTTTAATAGATAAGTAAAATGAACGGATAAAGTAAAGTGTTGATGTCAAGATATTTTAATCAAATGGAACACTATAATGAATATAGCATGAACATATATTTTCGTATTCCTTCTTCATTGGCTATGTATTGTTTCATATTTTTTTCTTTTATATATTTATATTGCGTATGAAATTTTTTAAGTATGAATTACATGTTATTTTGTGTTCATTTTAATTTGAGAAAATGTTATGTCACAAGATACACTCCTTGCTAGCTATATAAAAATATAAGAAAATAGTGATTGATCATTAAATAATCTTTTATAAAAAAGTTTAATATTTTATATCACGATAAAACTTCTATAAGATACAAGTTACTATCATAAGACAACAACTATATCATATTGTATGCGGCAGAAAAAAGGATAAGACTACAATTCTACAAAGATAAGGTAGACACTTAAAGAAATGAAATATTTTTCACCAAATGTGATGTTGTTCATATATTAAAATTAAATTATGCTATATATATAATAAAGTATTGGTCAAGCTAAATATTTGACATACACCCAAACCTCTATTTAACCATCATTCGTTATAACAACAAAGTACCCTTTTTTTGTAAAATTACCTCTCTAGGATAGTCTTACTCAAATATTAATTGATTACTTATATTTTGTAAAAGATAGATTACGTATAAACATAAAATATCGAAATATTTATCGTAATCCTTATTAGTGTCATGCACATACTAAATTTCAAGTATGAATATTTAAGAGAAAAATTGTACATAAGTGGTGTCCATCTTTTATGTTCATAACCTCAAGAGGAAAGGCTATTGGTGACATTTTTTTTATTTTGTTGGTTAGATTTGTTTACAAAATTGAGTGAAGTAAAAATAATACTTCTAAAGAAATGTCACTTTCTCCCCATATTTACCTTTAAATATATTTTGAAATGTTTCAATGATATCTGGTTATTTTGATCTCAAAATACAAGTAACTCTATAATCATTTAAAAACATTTTTCCTATGTTCTTTCAGATATAATTATCTACTTATAAAAATTTTAATCTAGCAATGTTAATTCTATTTTACAACATCATGTACTATATATACGATACACACGTGCAACACACGTGCCATAAAACTAGTATATATATATATATATATATATATAAGAAGTGAATTAGTAGTTCAACTTAGAAATTTTAATCGAATGTTGTTGAATTGCATGAAATGACATTTATAAAGTAAATAGTAAGTACTAAAAAAAATCAAACAATTGACACTTTGAATTAGGAGAATTAAATTGGTCAATATTATCTCCATTTATTCAAGTTCAAATTCATATTTTGTTTTGGTATAAGTATTTATTTTTGATTATATAATTGCAATTTATGTTGAATATATTGTTTGGAGAGACGAGCACTATCAATTTATCACAACTTGAATTTTTATTATATCAAAGTAAGAACCTGCTTTGGTCTTACAATTTTTACAGGCAACTCTCTCTTATTTCTTACTCACTTGTTTTCCCTCTTGCTTACTTTCTTACATGATTTCTTTCTTGGTTGCTTACAACTCAAATGAACCACCTCTATTTATAGGTGGTGATGGAAGAATCTAGCTAAGGGTTTTGCTACTATATTCTAGAATGTTCTTCAAACTACCTATTTCTAGAATATCTCTAGACTTTTCTCTCTAGAATACTCATTCTAGAGATCTTCATTTATTTCTTTATAACTCTTGAATAGTCTAGATTCTTCTTTGAAATGTCTTGGATATTAAGTTGGTGATGATTTCTTAACACTCCCCCTCAACACCAACTTTATTTTCTCTTTCAATTATTCCAAGCGCTTCTTGAAATCTTATAAACTTCATGTTGACCATGCTCTTTGTGAATATGTTTGCTACTTGCTCTTCTGTCTTGATTTGCTTCATTTCAATTTCACCTTGAAGAACTTTTTCTCAAAGAAAATGATGGTGTACTTCCACATGTTTCGTCCGAACGTGAAATACGGGATTTTCCGCCAAACGAATAGCTGACAAGTTGTCACAATATAGTGGTATGATATCTTTTGATGGTTGATGCAAGTCTTTCATGAGTTGCTTTAGCCATGTGCTCTCTTGTGCTGCCATTGTTCTTGCTCGATATTCTACTTCCGTAGTTGAAAGTGAAACAGTTGGTTGTCAAAGTTGCACCATGATATTGCGGCTGATCCAAGATTGAAAACATATCCAGTGGTTGATCTTCGAGTATCATGGTCACCAGCATAATTCGCATCACAATATCCGATTATCTTGCAAGAAGCTCCTTTCATATAGAATAGTCCATAGTCAATAGTTCCTTTCACATATCTTAATATCTTTCTAATTGCTTCCAAATGAGGCTTCTTTGGTTTCTGCATAAATCTACTAACTACTCCAACTGCGAAGGCAATATCTGGTCTGGTCAATGTTAAATAGATAAGACTACCGACAAGTTGACGATACATTGTCTCTTCCTCCAAGTCTTTGCCTTCATGGGAACATAGTTTTAAGTTAGGCTCCATCGGTGTAGAAGATGTCTTGCAACCCATCATTCCATATTTTTGGAGTAGATCTCTCACATACTTTTGTTGTCCAAGGAATAATCCATCCTTTGTTTTTTCAACCCCAAGACCAAGGAAGTGTTTTAGTTCGCCCAACTCCTTCATTTGAAATCGCACCATCAATTTCCATATGTGTTATCATACACGCCCTTACCCCTTTGACTATGAATGACAGGTGTACATAAACTATTCACCTATACTGTGTGAAATAGTGAGGTTGCTTTCAATAGACAATAGACTCGAATACAAATATTTCAAAAATGGATTTGATGAACACAAATATGATTTAGAATTTTTGAATAAAAAACAGATTTAGAATATTTGAAGATTATTTCAAGTTTCACTGTAAACAACTCTTGCAACAAATAAAGTGCCCTTTTCCCTCATTTTTTCAGTTTTCTTGTTCTCTTGGAATTATTTAAACTCTTTGGACAAATAGAAAAGATTAATATAGTCTCGGATAGAGTGCAGTAGCAATATTGTAGTATAAGATTGCATTTGATGAACAGATAACTGGAATGGTTGATCATCTTGGTTTTACGACGAACCAAAATTCAAATTCTTAAAGCAAAAGCATCTGGGAAACCAAAAGTTATATGGGAGAGTAAAAACACATGCTCAAAAGTACGGGCGTCAAAAATGAACCCAAACATAGATAACCCGTCCAGAATTTTAAGGGTTGGGCTCAAGATAATTTGAATTGGGTTCAATCTCAACCCATTCAAGCCTAACTCATTTTAAGAGAATCCTCAATTGAGCCCAATTCAATCTCCAAATTCAACCCGTTTTAAAACATTTTACTAAGATATGTTCTTTTATTAAAGGTTGAATTATTATCTATTTAACATTTTTTAGGATTTATCTATCCATTTGTTACTTTTTTGAAAAAAAAATCTTGAGTTGAAATTCGAATTGTGATTATAAAAGTTAAATATCAATATGTTAAAATTATTGAGATTAATCGGGTCAAATTGGGCGGGTCAAGACTCAACCCATTTTTTAGCCCATTTGAACCCAAAGTAAACTTGGGCGGGTCAAGACCCAACCCAATTTCGATTTCAACCCATTTTAATATCTCCAATTTCACTTCAACCCGCCCATTTGACACCCCTACTCAAAAAGTTAAGTCGCCCAAGTAACCGAAATAATTTTATTTTCAGCTGATGAAGTATCTCAATCTATCACTAATTAAATACAAGGATTGTTGCAAGACATAGACAAGGATTTCAAGGGACATCTATAAGAGATCATTATTAATCAACGAGGTCTAGGAAAATTTAAAATTTAAACAAATTAGAACACTACACAATTCGTGGTGGAATGGGTTGAGGAAAAAATAATTTAGGAGTTGGACAGATATTTATATATAAGTTAAAATTTTATACACTAAACATTTTTTATATGTGACAAGATGATCTATTTAATATAACACTATATTGAATAAAATAAATAAATAATTATTCAATAAATAATATTTTATCAAAACTCATAAGTATATTCTACTAGCCACTATCGTCCAACATTTGTTAACTAGTATCAAATTTCTCAATCTTTTGCATTGATTTTATGAACAAAGTATATAAATACATCCCTGATAAGCAGGGTGTTATAGGGAAATATTTGGACACCATAGGACATGGAACTTCTGTGGTCATGAGTAATTATTCAACTGACAAATTGAATGCTTGTGTTGTTGTGTTAAAATTGGATACTCTATTTTAATTTCATGATGATTTGTTAATTGAGCATCAAATTCGTCTTCTCTCAAACTTTTGAGCATAGTTATTTTTGTTGCAGTCTCGATAGTCCTGTAGTGCAATATTATTAACGCCAACATTATAACATAATAAGCATAAAGGAAAATATATTCGGATATTTATTTAGGCATGAAGAATATATAAATATATAGGGTTGTACTTGATCGGGTTGGTTTGGATTTATCAAATATCAAATTAAATTATTTGTAGAAATTTTTAAATTTATAAACCAAACCAAACTAATAAAACTAGAGTGTTTTTTGAGTTTTTCAACCTCGGGTTGGTTCGGATTTTTCAAGTACCAAATCAAATCATTTATGTCGAATTTTTTAATTTTTAAATCAAACCAAACTAATAAACCTTGATTTTTTTTCCCAGATTTTTGGATTTTTCCGGTAAAGTATTCATACAAACATATAATTAACTTGTGCTTTAAATATTTCTTTAGTCCAACCAAAATACAACTATCTAAGTTCTTAAGAAAATAACACAAAATATGAGATGAGTGATGACATTAAAATATTCAATAAAAAATAATAATGAATTCATATAAAATAAATATTGTGAATTGATAAGTCATAATGAAAATGATCATAATTTAAAAGTACTAAATCATGCTAAAATACGTCTAATAAGTATTAATTACATGATTAAACATTAAAGAAAAATTTAAATTAGATTATGAATTTAAATGTCTAAACCAATACAAAACTAAAGAACAAATATTCAACACTATTGTCATTCTTAGTGTTGAATTAATTTATTTTGTTAGCATTAGTATTGATTTGATTTCGAATTGAGCTTTATTAGAGTTACTAATATCTATGCACTATGACCTTTATTGGACCATTCAAAATTTTAAGTCTCAAAAAACTTGAAAAAATATGTTAAAAGATAAAAATTATGAAAACGTATAAGTAATATTTAGAAATTACATCAAAAGTAAATACTTTAGGTATAAAATAAATTTTAAAAATTATATATATATAATGTCGGGCTGATTTGGTCTCGGGTTGATTTTTTTAGTTAAAACCAAACCAACTCAAGTATAATCGGGTTTTTTTTTTCAATACCAAATCAAGTCAAACCAAATCATTAATCTGGTTTTATTTCGGTTTGATTCGATTTTCGGTTCGATATATATATATATCCAATCATTTAGTTAAAATCTTTAACTCCCCTAGCTCCTTTCAACGTGGAGGAAAATCTTAACGTGGAAACATGTTGGAGAAAATCTGTGTGAAGAAAGTTTGAGCATATTGGATATTTCGGGAAAAGGTAAATATATTTAAAATTTCATCAAAGATCAATGCATCATTTATTATAAATTTGTATACCATTAAAGCATAGAATAAAAACAAATAGAGTAAAAAAGTGTATGTTTTCACCTAAATTACTCACCTGGTTTGAGTTGGTAAAAGTCTTGCATTAATTTTATGAACAAAGGAGAAATACTTCATTGATGAAAACATGTTTCAACATACGTGGAGAAACTTTGAGTGATTGAGATAGAAATAAATTAAGAAGAGAAAAAAAAGGAAGAGAATAAGTTAAATATAATAAAATAAATGAGAAGCAGTAATTTTTTTTTTATCAAAAAAGATTTAATTGTTAAAGGTGTGATATACTTTGTTATGTCATTATTAGATATATCTTGTGAAATATTTAGTTTTATTTTCTATGTATTATATTGTTATAAAACAAATACAGAATGTTACAACAACAATAATATACCAGTAAAATCTTATTATGTGGGATCCAAAGAGGGTAATGTGTATGCAAATCTTACCATTACCTCTTGAAGATAGAAATGTTGCTTCTGAAAACTATCTACTCAAGTGCATCAAACACAAGTGAAAGAAGAATAAAATAATGCTGAAAGCATATCAATTAATAAAAACTAAAAAGAGCATTGTAAAGTTTATATAAAAAAAATAACAACAAAATGGTGTGAAAATATAAAATGTTAGATATATAAAAATTAAAATTAGATAAATCAATAAAATAAGAAGGGAAAAAGGACAAATATAATCCCGAACTATCATAAATGGTATGCAGATACCCTCCGTCATACTTTTGGGACATTGGTGCCCCTGCCGTAAAAAACTAGAGCATATATACCCTTTATACTGATGGACATACACGTATCATAATCTTATCTACCGACCGACATTTATTAAATATTGGATCGACGGATAAGATTGTGTCACGTGTCCCTATTTAGCCTTCCATTAGAGTAAAGGGTATATATGCTCTAGTTTTGGAGGGGGGTGTCACGGGTAAGTGGTGAGGGTGGGGTGAAAAAATAAAAATTTGAGATTGAAAATATTTTTTAAAAACAAACTTAAATTTTTTATGGAGGGGGTGGGGGGTTGATTGGGGGAGGGGGGTCGTGGGTAGGAGGAGTGAAAAAATAAAATTTTGAGATAGAAAATATTTTTAAAAAAAAACTTAAATATTTTTTTTGGAGGGTGGTGGGGATCTTATGGGGGGGGGGGGGAATCGCGAGTTGGGGTGAAAAACTAAAAAATTGAAATTAGAAATATTTAAAAAAAAAAATTAAATTTTTTTTTGGGG
>JAJOOR010015195.1:0-17372 GCA_036250505.1 Solanum acaule
ATTATGTCTGGGATGTTTAATTGAATTGCTGATTTGAGTGACATGGAATTTATGAAACTAAAAATATGGTTCCATATGTGAGTTTGAGCATGAAGAATATCAGTCTCATGCTCACCTACAATTGGCACAACCATTTTAATAAAATTGTTATAACTTTGTAGAATAATATTCACTTTTTTTTTCTTTTTGATTGATATGCAGTTTCTCTATAGACTTTGATCAATTTATATAGAGTGAAGTATGGAATAATTAATTGTAGACAGAAAGAAATAAATAAATATTGGGATAGTCATGTTATCATGAGATACACGATGGTGCTTTGTAAAATTATTGATATGAAAAAAAATAAGAAACATTTTCGAACGATTCGCTTTCACACTAATATTATAATATAGGAACTATTTTGATTTCTCTGAAGTTATTAATTTAAAAGAATTCGAAAAAAAGAAGAAGATTGGTTCATAATACAAATTACAAAAACTTTGAATCTAAATCCAAAGCTCAAATTGAAATTAAAGGCATACCCTCATTATCAAAAGATGTGATGCAATGAATGAGGTTGCTCCTCATTTAATTAGAAGTCTCGGATTCGAGTTTTGAATATGAAAAATTCATTAATAGGGAATATTACCTCTCGAATGGGAATCTACCTGGCATGAATTTATTTTAATCGGACTCTAATACTGTTATCAACCACCAAACTTAAAATAAAAAATAAATAAAAAGGAAAGACAAACACCCTCTACCCCTACCCCACTCCACCTCATCTTCTCATTTGCTGTGTATACTTTTGTATGTTCCTTACTTAGTTAAAAGACACATGGGCAATGAGCCCATGACCAATAATACAATATGAACTTTTTGTTTCTTTCAATATCCTCGTCTAGATATAATCAGGATTGAATTTGTTTTTGGGATTGAGTTTTTAGTGTCCAATAGTTATGAAGCGATAATAATTTAAGTGTCTCGTAGAAATATTCTCGATTGAAAAGTTTAAATGAAAAATTATAACAATTTTAAAGGAATATTTAAGAAATTTAATTATGTCACGACATTTTACAAATTTATGCAAGAAAATTATAACCAACAAATAAATAAACCTAGCGTGTTTTCAAGAAAATCATAGTTCCTTCACAAGTTTTTTTTTTATTAGTTTAAAAAATAAATCAATCAATCAATCATATATTTGTTCGAATCTGATGATGGGATAAGGAAAAAAAAAATCTGATAATGGATACCCGACAATCTTTTTCTCTTATCGCCATCACTCCTTCATTTAAAAACTTAATACTACGTTCTTAATAAAAGTGAATTCATATCAAAAAAAGTATTTGAGAAGGAGAAAGGCAAAATTGTCTTGTGTAATCTATAGGTCACGATTTTGAGTCGCAGAAGCAACCATTAATACTTACTGTATGCAACTAGTTTTAAACATATGAAAAATAAATCAATCACACAAATAAAATCTTAAGAAACATGAATATTTTATTGATACTAGTGCGGATACAGTTCTGTTTCTCTCTTGATTCTACTCACCTAAGATTTATCCATGATTCGAGAGCCATTAATGGCGTATTTCTCGAACTAGAATGATTTATATTTGACCTCCACTACAAAAAAAGGGTGAATTACATGGGGATTTTCCTGGGGATTAGTATAAAAATTTGCAGGAAAATAAGTTTCCTGCGGATTTTCATACTAATCCTTAGGAAAATCCCCATGTAATTCACATTTTTCCTGTAGTGCTCTATATGAATATTTCATGACTTTTGTGAAATATTCGAGATTTTGATCTTTAGAAAATACCCAAGATTTATGGGATATTTTGAGATGCCTTTTAAGGGAATATAGTACCATTTATATAGGCATGGACTAGGGTTTAGGGTTGAGTAGCTTCCAAGAATTCTAATTGAAACTGAACACACCTTCTATAGTCCAAATTCAAATTGAACATGTCTTGTAGAGTCCCACAAAATTTCAATGTCTACAAATACCCCCTGCTTCAAGGATTGTCGTAGTGTAGACTCGATGAAATTCAAAGTCGAGGCTTGAAGTACTCATTCTTTCACCTTTGCAGCTTCAGATTTTCAGATTTCACTTATGAGAGAATAGATGAATGACAGATTTGGTCCCACTAGCTTACCAATTTGTTTGCAACAAATTTTAAACATATGGAAAATAAATCAACCACACAAATAAAATCTGAAGAAACATGAATATTTTATTGATAATAGTGCGGGTACAATTATGTACCTTCCTTGATTCTATAAGATTTATCCATGATTCGAGGGCCGTTAGTGGTGTATTTCTCGAACTAGGATGATTTATATTTGACCTCTTTATGAATATTCCATGACTTTTGTGGAATATTCAAGATTTTGATCTTTAGAAATTGCCAAGATTTATGGGATATTTTGAGATGCCTTATAAGGGAATATAGTACACTTTATATAGGCATGAACTAGGGTTTAGGGTTGAGTAGCCTCCAAAAATTCTAATTGAAACTGAACACACCTTCTAAAGTCCAAATTCAAATTGAACACGTCTTGTAGAGTCCCACAAATTTTCAATGTCTATAAATGCCCCAGGCTTCGAGGCTTGTCGGAGTATAGACTTGATGAAACTCAAAGACGAGGCTTGAAGCACTCATTCTTCCATCTTCGTAGCTTCAGATTTTCAGATTTGATTTAAGAGAGGAGATGAAGGGCAAATTTGGTTTCACTGGGCGTGCCAATTTGTTTGCAACAAATTTTAAACATATGGAAAATAAATCAACCACACAAATAAAATCTGAAGAAACATGAATATTTTATTGATAATAGTGCGGGTACAATTTTGTTCCTCCCTTGATTCTATTCTCCTAAGATTTATCCATGATTTGAGGGCCGTTAGTGGTGTATTTCTCGAACTAGGATGATTTAGATTTGACCTCTATATGAATATTCCATGACTTTTGTGGAATATTCGAGATTTTGATCTTTAGAAAATACCCATGATTTATGGGATATTTTGAGATGCCTTTTAAGACATATAGTATATCTCCTTTATATAGGCATGGAATATGTTTTAGAGTTGAGTAGCCTCCAAGAATTCTAATTGAAACTGAACACACCTTCTAGAGTCCAAATTCAAATTGAACACGTCTTGTATGGTTCTACAAAATTTCACACATGACATCACAATGCTCTTATAATATTTGGAAATGAGATTTTTACATAATCAAATATGTTATATGTAGTGCCTGTTTTTTTTTTTATTCTCAAATATCTTGATGCTAATACAATTTTGGATATCATGTGAATGAAAAAAATATGCATGGACCATATCTGAGAAAATGACTAAAATAATATTTAACGGGGGTAAGATTATTTTAGTCTGTTGTGTATACTATGTACCAAAATGATTTTTAATGTATAAAAAATGATTATTGTAATAGTTTATATATCAAATAATAATTGTAGTTTTTAGTGTACGAAAAAAGTAATTATTTTATTACTTTAATATAAATAAATTAAATAGGAAAGTTAATATTACATGCCTAATTAATTATAACTAAGCACACTTTTTGGTGATCAGTTACCCATGTTACCACCATCAATATTTTCTCTTTGATCAATATCTCTATATATAACACATATTTTCTATATGTCCCCCCAAATTCCGTCCAATTCAAAATCCTTTTTCATGATTCTAGGAGCGATATTTGTGATTTGTATAAACTTAAAGTATTAATATATTGAGGATACAAGTACTTGTAAAAACATAATGTATTAATTTATCAAACAAGGTAAAATATAACAATTTATTATATGAACACAATAATTTGAAAAATGGATACATTGTTGTTAAACAAAAAAATAATATACTAATATAGTATATATATGAATACATTGTTGTTAAACAAAAGATGGATACATTTGACAATCTAGAAACAAGTAAAATGACAAATAATACAACGTGCATGTAGGTATTAAAGTGTACAAGTATTCAGTTGTACAAAAAATTGAAAAAACTAACAAACATCAATCTCTTTTTGGTCAATTTTTTCATGTAATACTGAGGCTTAGTGTTAACTCAAATATTTATTTATAAAAATAAAATATTAATATATCTAATTATATTTGTATATCCTAATCAACCTTTCAAATTGGATAGAGTACTTATGTATCCAAATATATTTATATTCACAAATCACTAGGTCAACTTGTATTTATATAACAATATAACTATCTATATATAATAGTATTCTAAAATATATAACTGGAGAATGGAGTGTGATGTGTCCCAATTTTCGTTAAAAGCAATAGAATTCATTCGGATATGCCTTCAATAGGTAATTATTAGTTGTTAATTTAATAATGAAACTTTGAGAGTTTTATGGGCGTAATATAAGGATCAGTCCGTTATGATAATAGAAAAATGTCTTATTTAGTTCATTATAATTAAAACTGTATTAATGTATAAAAATTAAAAAACATATACAAGAATACAGTGAGAAATAGACATAAATTATAGTAATTTTTTATAAATAACATATTTATAGCTATTAAACTTTAATAACCATATAAATATAGCCATTTCAATAAATTACTCTTTATTTTTTATCAAATGTAACTAGGGATTCACGATATGAAAACATATAAAAACATTAAAAGAAAAATGAGAGTGAAACTGTTGAGAATCTTTTATATGATAAGAAGAAAAGTCCATTTTGCTATGTTTAATGAAAATTCTTGTATCAATAATCAACGCATGTTTTTGTCTTTAAAATCACAATTCATGTTGTGTCTTTTGCTGTAAGAACAAAAATGATGTTTTAGGGGATGCCAGAAAAATGTACACTCCATTCCTATACTGTTATACATTATAGACTATTTTAATTACGTGATAGATATAAAAAAAAACTAGAATAATCATTTTTTATAGATTAAAAACTATTTCAATTACCTGTTAATAAAGGATTAAAATATTCTGATCCTATAAGGATCATTCTGATCATTTTATCGACCATATCCCATATATTTAGTACAAATGAAACTACTACTACTACTAATAATAATAATTGAGATAGTGTTATATTATTGTATGAATCATGATATATTTGACTTTTATTAACAATTAAGCTCCAACTCATGGTGATGGTAAGTTGTCCATGTCCAATATGGCAGTTCAGAGTGAGTGCAACAAGCATCATTTCATACATCGTGAAGTAGACGAAGGATCTGACTTTATTACCCTGAGTCGATTGTTCGTCATTTTCATCAACAACCATATTATCATGACTTTCATATTCACTGAATATTCCATCATTGCTTTGATGTTCACGTAAAAAATTATGTCATACAACGCAAACAACTACTATAGAGGATGTAAAATTGTAAAGGATAAATGTTTGATGTAGAATTTGAATTTTTAAAAGCTCCCAAATAACGAGATTTGGCTCAAATTCTAGTTTTTTCTAGTATTTGGAAATTTGGGTTATTTGCCAAAAATATTTGTCAAATAATGGCAAATTGTATGGACAAACACTATTTGCCAAAAAAAATCCCAAATTTTACTTGGGAAATCTATGGCCAAACGGGCCCTTAGTAGGTATAGTAATATAATACACAAAATTATAAAAACACATCAACAGTTTGAAATAATTACAAACATGATAAAAGAAACTCATAGAAAATAAAACTTCTAACATGATAATATATATAGGTATAAATAATCTAATATCTTAACTTTCTAATAATAAAAGAATCATTGTTTCTATAAAAAAAATAAAAATCTATCATACTATACAATTTACCCCCCTAAAAGAAAATAATCAATAAAACTTACTAGTATCTATATCTATATAATAGGAGAGGTGATAACGCCTACGTGTCAACACCACAATTAATCTCTAATTTGAACTTTTAAATTATCAACTAATTAAATAGAATTAATTTAATATTTTAATCAAAGAAAAAAAAAGTTACTGTTTTAAAGGAAAAGGTTACAGTTTTTTAACCAATTAAAATTATTAGTTTTTTTTTAAAATTTAAAAAACGTTGCAGTTTTAGAAGACATGTTATAGTCTTTACTTTCCAGTTTTTGAAAAACAAATCTATCTATATATAATAGGAGAAGAAAAAATGTCACATGTCAGCACCATAAATTTTCAAAATTTTAAATAATAAATAATTAAATATTAAATATGATGATGTAACTGATCTGTATTTAAGTGATTAAAAAAAATTAAAATATTGAAAAAAACTCCCTTTTTATAGGAAAGAAAATGAATAATTCTTTATTTAATTACTCCCGTTATTTTTAATTCAAAGCATTGTGACAATAGTGGAAGAATGAAAAGTCGTGCAAAAAAAAAGCTTTCTGGCAGTTTTGCCAGTAATTTTTTTATATATATAAAAAATAACTTTATCAAAATTTTCTTTTAATAAAATTTGAGTTTAAATTCAAATTCAAATCATGAGAATAGTAGTAGAAAAAATAATCCAAACAAAATGCTTCTTACAAATTTTTGCGGTTATGCCAGTTTTTTTTTTTTTTTAAAAAAAATAAAATTGTCAGTTTTTCTTTTAATATAATTTGAATTTGAATTTGAATGAGATTGAATTCTTATTAAAATATTAATCAGTTACCATTTTCAAATTTGAAACTTATAGAATAACTTCTCTCCTATTTCTCAATATTTGTAGATTTGAAACTAATACAATAACTTCTCCTTTATTTCTCAGTATTGTCTTTCTATTATCTTTCATTGTGAAACGAGATTTTTTTTTATTTTCACATATCTCCCAATGTATGCAAATAGATATATACATTAGAATGAAAAGCAAACGCCAGAAGAACTAAGGAGATGAAGAACCAAGGAAATAAAAGAAAGACAAATTCATAAAGGAGAAACGAAAATCTCATAAATTCAATCGTCATTCTCATGAAGGTAAAGTTGAGAATTTACTGGATTTAAATTAGGAATTTTGTACTTAAATTAGGCTTATAAAAATTTAATTGTAAAGATTTGTTGCAGTAATTAATACAATCAATCTATTATTGTGATATGATCTATAATTATCTTGGAGACTCTTAAAATAGGTTTTACTTCTTAATTTAGTTGATGAATGTCTAGAGAAAGTGAAGCTATTACAACAGATTGGGATGCGGATTGGATGTGGTTTACTTTGATGTCTAATTATTTCTTTTATCTAAATTTTGATTAAATTTACTTGATAAGAGTCACACATCTGGGAATTGACATGAACGAAAAGAACAAGAAAAATTCGCCACACTATAGTGACATGTTATGTTATCACTTATACTATGGTATGTAGGTGAGTGTTTCTTACTTCTTTATATTTGATTGAGTGTTATCAAGAAGTAAGTAAAAATATAAGTTATCTATTAGATATTTTGTTAACAAAATTTAAATTAGAATTTGTATACCAAACATCGCAGCATACGGGCTCATCATATTTGTTTGGATAAAGTTTTGTGTTTTGATATAGATCAAAGTAAAAAATTGTCAAAGCATGAATCTGTTTTGAATTCAAAACAGGGTTTTTAGATGAGTGCTTCTTACTCTTATTCTTTAAATTTAATTGAATTATATCAAATGAAACTAAATTCAAAAATAGTATATTGTTATATTAATTAAGAATATAATATTATACTACAATTGTTGATCTTGTGCAGAATACATTGTGAAAAATGTTGCATA
This sequence comes from Solanum acaule, assembly GCA_036250505.1. Lineage (NCBI taxonomy): Eukaryota > Viridiplantae > Streptophyta > Magnoliopsida > Solanales > Solanaceae > Solanum > Solanum acaule. Next base: position 7,709 of record JAJOOR010015195.1, read on the forward strand.
TTAGTGTTAAAAGATTAGTTAATACGAAGCATGGACCTTGGAGAACCAACTTCAAATATAGATCTATGGACCCGTGCATAATAAACTTTGTCTCACATGTTTTCGATATATATTTTTCTCCTAAAACACTTCTTATGAATACTTATCTAAATTGGATTAAATATCTCCGCAAAAATGATATTATTTTTGTGAAAACTTATCTAAATTGAATTAAATACTTCTTATGAACTTATCTAAATTGGACAAAATATCATCCTAAAAATGACATTACTTATCTAAATTGAATTAAAATTTGTTTCAAATAGTAAATTGTGAAAATTTAAAAAATATAATAGTTCATGAAAAGTTATCTAATATATTTAATTTTATTTAAATTGAATTAAATTTCGTTTCAAATAGTAAATTGTGAGAATTCAAAATATATAATAATTCATTAAAAGTTGTCTAATATATTTCATAAATTAACTCTTTATTGAGTTCTAATTAGATTTGGTCTAATCCATTAGATGTTTAATTCTTAAGTTTTATAAGTTTATTTATCAAAATTCTTATAACTGCATTTATATTTTACTTTCATGTACAAACACTTTAATTTATTGTTTATTTGTTTATATTCACATGTTATATTAAATCAAGATGATGATTTTATTGGGAAATAACGAGAGGTATGGATCAAATTAACTTAGAAAATTGGAAAATGAAGTTACAAGGATGATGGAGATGATGATGGATGCAGTGTAATTTTGTATCACTTTCAATAGTTTAAGGATATTTTAGATCATTTTCTGTTAAAATAATTATTACCCTCTTACATTGCTCTTTATTGCAAAGTTATATTATTCAGTTGGTTTAATTTGTATCACTAACTATATGAGAATTGCTTATGAAATTAATTCTTGAAAAATTCTAAGAATTATTTTTAAAAAATTAAATTTTATTGTACATATAAGATCTTACGATAGTTTTAAGTCAATTGGTTGCTTTTTTTCCTCTACTATTTGTTAGATTATGATAAGCTTCCGATAAAACCTGAACAATGGCATTTTAAATAAATTGAAATAAATAAAAAATAAAAAATGTTATAAATTTAATTTAACACTGTTATATTTTAAAATATCCGTGCAACGCACGGGCACGAATACTAGTTATACTTAAAACATCACTCCAGCATGAATAAAATAAAATTACTTCCAAATAACTAAATAAAATATGATAATTTTGAGACATGACAAAACCATGAGACCAATAATAAGTGAAAATGTAAAATTCCGCTACGTATTTTTAAAATAAATGTTACGTAATATATAATCACCTTCACAGTGTTACCAATAGTAAAGATGCAATACTATAACTTGAATTTGAGCTACTCTCAATCTTCTTATCTCTATAGAGAAAAAATTTATATTCAAGAATTATGAGGGTCAACAATTTTAACTAAAGATTTTAACACATAATTTATGTAAGATATGTTAGACGAGCCCCGGGATTTGGGTGTTGGGCGTGCTTAGGGCGTATAGTCGGGCGCTTATGGTGTAAGTCTTACAGAACTAAGCCTCACACTAGAGTCTCGGGGCGTTTTGCTAGAGTCCCACCCAGAACGATCCCCGAGACAAGTCCCAACAGAGTCTTTTAAAACACTGATCGAGCCCGTCAAAAATATTGAATTTAATAGTATCTGATCATAATTCAATAATTACAGAATAAATTGATCCCAATTAATTTTGGAAGGAAGCATAGTTTACATAAACAAGTTCTCAACGAATCTACTTGATATAATTAATATATAATATAGATAGTTTCTTAGGAATAAGTCAGAAAATTGAAAAATAAAATCATCTAATTTCAGTCATATACACCTAATTTCATTCGTATACATTCAATATTCACTGGACCGATTAATTCAATAAAAAAAAGGATGGGAGATTAATCATATTAGTTGCACGTGTTCAAGAGGATCGTGCATTTTTTTTTTTTAAACTCCAGGATAACCCGCAATCACTATAACCTTTGTCATAGCCTCTGTCCTTCGGGTGAGCACTTTGTGCGCACTGGATAAACCCCCCAGTGTGTAATAGCATGTAAACCACACAGGGGATGTAAACCGCACTAGGCAAGCATTGAGGGGGGATCGATCCCGGGTCATCCATGTGGATAACCACCCTCCAAACCAACTGAGTCATCCCGAAGGACGATCGTGCATTTTAATTATATTAAAGTTTATTATTATTTTATATGAGAAATCGTACATTCTAATAACAATATGCCTAGCTCTTAGATAAGATTATTTGAAGAAATTTTTTTATTGAAAATTTATCAAATTAGAAGAGTAATCGAAATGATCATGATGGTTATGAAAAATTTAAATTTATTTATACACAATAAACTTGAAAAATTATACAATATAATTTAATAATCGATCGAACTATATCATTGACACATTATATTGCATCAACTTTCCCAAGAACATTTTAATACCCTTATCAACAACACGCCAACACCAACTCACCTACTAACTTTACTACCCTTAAATACACACATTATGACATTTCAATGTGACCCAAAATACTTAATAAACCACCACAAAATGTGATGTAGTGAATAAAGTTACTCCTCATTTAATCAGAAGACTCGAGTTTGAGCCTTGGATATGGAAAAATTCTTAATAGGAACTAGGAAGCATTCCCCACCCGAATAAGGCCATACGCAATGCAAATCTAGATATAGTCGGGCTTCAGACTTTAGTGCAGTTATCAGACACTAAATGAAAAAAAAAAACTTAAAAAACAATGCAATTAATTATCCGAACTACCAGAATAAATCCCCAACTACCAAAAGGAGCACCAAAATTAGAGTTTTTCAGGTGCAATAATTAATATTTTTCCAAAAATTAATAGTCTCTTTTTCTATGTCTCCATGGAATTTATTCCTAGATATCATTTTTCGTTATTTTGTTATGTTATTTCATCAACCCGAATAACCATTAAAGATATTAACTCTAAATGTCTTGCTTTTAATTATTTGAGAAGCGAAGATTTAGATAGTCGATCCTTGTATCAATAGACACAACTTTATTGTGATTGGAGGATTAGAACTAGATAAAATGAATACAGAGGATTCATATTTCATATAGTCATCCTCACCAATTTGAGAGTGAGATGTGACTAGATTAATTTTTCTTTTATTTGAACTTTGTGAGTTTGAGTTCGAAATTCTATCGATTATTTAAAATTTATAATTATTTAGTCAAAAAAAATATATTAGTCACATATACATGATTTGAATTAATGTTTCTGGACTCGAATGAACCTATAACTCCAACACTACACCTGCCCCTACTAGCAATTCTGAAGATCTGCTACCCTTAGAAGATGCATGTTGCGGATATGAAGATGTTGTGATAGATATGTTTGCGTACTAAGAGCGACAAGATTAGGAATGAGGTTATGTGAGAGAAGGAGGGAGTGACCTCCGTGTGGACTAGATGAGGACAAGGGCGTATTTAGAGGGGGTGTCGTGGGTTCACGTGAACCCATGTTCCCCTCTCTAGATCATATATAATAGTGTTATATTTTAAAAAAATATTTAAATATAGATGTGTGAACCCACATTTAAAGTATCATATAATAATACAATAATGATTGAGTGCACCTCTCTAAGTAAGGATAAAAATTTAAGTCTTATATCTATCTTGTCCTTTTGAGTAACACCTCTCCAAGTGGTTATCGATTATACTTTTGACGTTTTAACTAATTTTTTTTTTTTTTTTTCCTTTAATCTTTCAAAACTTTCAAGTGCCTTACATTGGAAGTTCCTAAAAAACTTTGCACTATAAGATTTTTATATAATTAAATCAAATGTGTGTATTAAAATTTAAAACTAATAGTATTATATATTTTGGACCTATAATTTTTAAAATTTAATGGTTCATATTAAGAACCTAAAAGTCAAACTTATCAAATTTATATTTAAGATGCATTTTTTCGTATTCGTGCACCCATCTTGACGAATTCCTGGATACGCCTCTGGATGAGGAAAGCAAGACTGAGATAGTATGGTCATGTGAAGAGGATGCATTACGTTGATGTCCTAGTAAGGAGGTGCAAGAGGTTGTTGTAAGGCGTAAGCGTAGAGGTAAAAGTAGGCTGAAAAAATATTGAAGAGAGATGATTAGACATAACATGGTAACTTCATATTATTAAGGGCATGACTCTAGATATGAAAGAGTGGAGATCGCGTATTAGGGGAGAAGATTAGTAGGGGTAAAGTGTTGTCTTGCCTTGCGAAGGTTTAAGCTTGTTAGTACCTGTCGTAGCACTAGATGTTCCCTTGTAGGTCTTGCATATTATTGTTTATTGTGTTTCGATTATCATATCATTTTGTTGTTATTTTTTGTTTCTTGTAGACTTTACAACACTTTTTTTATTAACTGTATGCTTCTTCTTTTACTTGAATTTGAAATGTCTTTTGAAAATAACCTTTCTACCTCCACAATATAATGATAAGGTGCACTCTACCCTCCCTGAATCCCACTTAGTGAGATTTCACTGGGTTGTTATTGTTGTTGGCTAGTACAAAAAAAGAATATTGTTCCAAAAACATTAAGTATAATCTAAACAAATAATATGACACTAGATCTAGTTCAAGAGTCAAAACTTGAGTCTCGGATCGAGAATGAGGAGGTTGAAAGAGAGTTTGAAAAATGTTTTCCTTACTTCTATGTATAGAAGTCACTTTCCTTGAATTAGAGGACAATAAATCGATTTGGCAAAAATATCCCCAAATATTTAAGCCATAAATTGGCTCTGAAATATGAAATTATCTTATTTGTTATTTGTTGTACTGCAATGACCACTACAGAGACATCAATTCACTGATTTTGCTCCATGGTATTAACAAGGCCGACGCAACTCAGCTAGGATTTTAAGTTTATAACTTATGAGTTCTAGATTCTAGAAAGGACAATTTACATGGTTCACACGAACAGAGTTTTACCAAACTCATAAGCAGAACTATAACTCCGTCCCTGATCAAATGTCATGATATCTTAATGAGAATCTACACACAGAGTCATAGACAGAGCATCTATACTTTCTATGAGTAAAACAATCTGGCCTTTCATGATTAAAGATAAAAGGTGAAATGTACTTATTTTTTGAGAAAGAACAATGGCAAATAGCCTATTGATTATCATGGCAGGCACATAAGTTGCAATAACAAGCCATGTTGTGATATCTTTTTAATCTATGTAGTAACTAGTAATCTACGACGAGCTAGCTTTGTTCAGAAGACCAAGCATTGGCTTCAACCCAATTGAAAGCTATGGGGCCCAAGAAGGCGTCAGGTAAGCCGAAGGAACTGACCAAGGAAAGTGCATGTGGCCTTAGTTCACTGCATAGCTTGGCAACTTCTTTTCTCACTATTGCAGCATTGTCCATCGACAGGTATCCATATCGGAGGAATGCAGCATCCTCTTCTAGGGTGACCAGAACATACATCGATCTGATGAGATCCAAAACGTTCTGCAAGAGAATTCAAGGCACGGTTTTGATATTAATATACACAACATTAGAAAACTCAATTATCATATTCTCATTACGCATGCAAAGGTCAAACATTCTGATTATTTCCTGGCAGCGAGACGTTTCATGACTTTGTCCACTGCACCAGGGGCGGCTTAAGCATATTAGTGGCCTAAAGCAAAAATCAAACGGGGCCTTACACTTGAATTGTTAATAACTTTTATATAATTGATTTCTTCTAGTTTTCAATTGATGAAATAACCATTCTTATTTTAAATTATTTTTCATGAGATATAGTACTCCAAATATGTCAAATTTCTTCTAATAATTCCTTCATTTTCTATGAAAAGTTTACTTTTTCGAAATAGTAAAAAAAAAATTTGAAATAGTGAAAAGTTTACTTTTTCTACAAATAGTATTCAATATTTGTTAAAAAAATAATAACTTACAACATATTATTATTAAAAATGAGGCCCCTTAAATTTGGGGGCCTAAGGCACATGTCTTTTTTTTAACACTGTCGAGCCACCCCTGCACTGCACCTACCCCTCTTAAGTTAAATAGTTGTGTCTAACGACTATAAAAATGATCTGAAAGACATTTGTTAGTACCTTAAGGGGGCCAGATGTGACGAATGCCTCTGCGTCGAGGAAAGTATGGAGAACTGCTCGGTCTGAGAAGGCTCTCCCCAGGTCTTCAGCAAGCTGATAATTCTGTCGAGGGGTAAACATTGATTTGTTATATGCAAGCACCCAATACAAGCTGAATAAGAGAAGAATAAAAATGAAGAGTATGGCTTACCAAAGTAAAAGCATATTCTTTGCTTTTTCCCTGTGCCTGGCATTGCGAAACTTCAGCAGCAAAACGTTCCAACAGGTCTCGTTCCCGTAGGCAGAATATGTCGTTCTGGAATAAAGGCAGTCAGAACTCCTGACCCGATAAATGATTCATCTAAAATGAAAAAAGAAACAAAAGCTTTGTTACCTGGAACTGGGCTTGCCTCATTGTAGAACTTGTAAGTTGTGAAGGTATGACGGGACGAGAGGTGTTCATGTGTTCTAATCCCAATCCTTTGAACGGTTTCTTACTCCTTTTGGCTGCCACATATTCCCCAAAAAGTGCCTTGCTTACCTGCCATCACAATTTTTCCATCGAACAACAAAGTTACCTAGTGACTATGCAAAGAGATCATTAATCACGTGTATGTGCCGTGTAGAATAGTAGGTTAATGCAGAATGACTCCTATTGCTACAAGATGATGAAATATCTCTTTTCACCTAATGCTGCTGCAAAAATCTACGATCCTATCAACTTTCGACCCAAAGAACCATGCAGGCTCTTGAGAGTGTTACAAATTCTTTTTACAAAAGAATCACGGAAGAAAACGATACTGTTTCATTTTCATCCGAGACAGAAGAAACTACATATGTACTACAAAGCCATACCCAGTGTAATCCCACAAGTGGAGTTTGGAAGGGTAGGATGTATGCAGACCTTACCTCGACCTCTGTGGGATAGAGAGGTTATTTCCAATAGACCCTAGGCTCAAAAGGGAAGTTTTTGAAGCAGGATTGCAAGAAAAATATGACAGTAAAATAGCAAGGTACAAACTAAATGCAGCAAACAGATACTAATACACATCGAAGAATAAGAGACTATGCGACTACTAAATAATACTACTAATATTCTAAAAAAGTGAGGAGGAGGCTAACTCCCTATCTCTCCCATATAAAGTGTGAAAACATCGGTTGTCTACTAACCTTTTACCCTAATCAATGACCTACATATGTATTATACTTTGTAAAAAAAATAGCTTTTTTTTACCATACCTGTTGCATAAGAACATTGTTGTCACCCTCGAAAGTAGACTGCACGTCATATTCACCTTTTAGCTGGCCAATCCTATTTTCGATCTTCAACCCTTGGCCTCCACAGGCTTCACGACATTCCTGATTCAATATTTAAAGAATCTTATATAGTTCGGAAGAAAGCTAATCGTTAATAATCCAAGTTCTTCCTGTGCATACTACCTGAAGAGTTCGCATGTTATGCCAACTTGTAGTAGCTTTGAATGAACTTGAAACAACATGAATAACTTTGTTCATCTCAGGTGTCCTCTTGACGTACATCATTTTCAAGTGGTTAGCAGCAAAGCTCATAGCATATCTGCGAAGAGCCAAAGTTGGGTCAATTAACTAGGGAGACCATAAAATTATACCGACATAGCTGACAATTTTTGATATGTAGATGAGTGCCAAAATGGCAGACTGCATGGTAGGTTTTAACAAATGATGATAAGATTGTACAAGTACAGTAGTTGAAAATAGAAAAAAAAATGATAACTTTGCAGAAGTACAGTAGCTGAAAAAAAAGAAAACAATTGGCTTCGAGGAAGTGGGAGGTGTTGATCTACCTTAAGTGACTCTGAGAACATACTACAAGAAAAATATGACAAATTAGTAAAGGAGAAATATTGGAACACATTCTCAAAAGGCTTATTTATTATAAAAACAAGTTTCAACTAGCAGGCATAGAAGAGTTTCTATACATACTCACAGCCAGAAAGTTAACTACGGAGCGACAAAATGGACATTTGAAAGGTTAAACATACTTCAATTTAAAAGAGAAAACAACAAAAGTTTTTGGTTATTTTATCGATGTATCACTGTAAAAAAAACAAAATAAAGGGGAGAAATCATAAACAAAGGATAATAATACAAAGAGGACGAAGGAAATAATGCATGGTAGAATAAAATATAGTCCATTTCAGTGAGCATTTACGTTTTTGCAAGAAGAGGAAGAAGTCGCCGTTGATGACTTGGGTAATCAAGTATAAGAACTTCTGGTCCATTAGGAGTAACTGAAAATGCTCTTCTTGTCAGCGAGTATCTTATCGCAGTTGCCAAACCAATCTGACAAAGCATCATGAACAGAAAAATGAGATGCCACAAAAATACTATGAGTGGAAAATAAAATACGTGTGTAGAAGCAACGGTTGCTTGTCATACCTTTGCGGAGTAAACTGCACTAGCTGCAATTGTCACACGGCCAGATGTTAAAGGGGACAAAAATGCTGCAAATCTCTGGGAACAAATTGTCAAAATCCAGTTAGCATTATCCTCACAAATGTTTCTTAACGTACTGTCAAAACTGTAACAATCTCCTATGATCGTAAAGAAACACTAGAAAAAGGGCAGCCCCGACACTAAAGCTCCTGCTATGCGCAGGGTCTGGGGAAGGGCCCGACCACAAGGGCCTATTGCACGCAGTCTTACCTTGCATTTCTACCAGAGGCTGTTTTCCCCGGCCTACCGTAAAGAATCACTAATAGATAAAAATTATCCTTCTTATGCTTCCTTAGAAAAGACTTGCATTAATCAAGCACAACAAAATAATTGGGAATCATTGCCTTAAACGAATTAAGTTTACCTGGTCAGGATCCTTGATAGCAGTAAGATATTTCCCATCTGGAGAAACATCCGCCACTGAATTTAACAAATTTTCTCTGGGTACCCGGACATTGTCAAACCTGGAAAATGAGATTTCACAAAGAGCTTAGCTCCTAACTGCCAAAATGAAGCCATAAACTTTTACTACATTAAAGCCAAGTTCAAGTACAGCTCTTCTCTACCAAATTCTGCCATTGTCAACACCATTTAAGCCAATCTTGTGACCACAATCAGCTATGCGGATGTTTGGACAAATGTCTCCATTTTCATCTCTGATCTGAGCGATAAAAGCATGGACACCTTGATTTTCCCCGTCAATGATGAGCTGAGAGAAAACTATGGTATGTGTTGCATGCTACAACACAGTCAAGAGAAATGATGTCAATTTAGACTAAGGCTCAAGCAAGAGTTAGCAAGTTGACAAACGAAAAACATCAAACAAATAAACATGCCAAATTTGTTTCCGAGAGGAAGTATAGTTACATTAGCTGCACCCCCAATCCAATACTTCTGAGCTGATTCACATGGAGTATTTATGACAAACTCTCCTGTGATTAAATCATACGTTGTGACTGTTTCAATACCTCGAACCTGAACGGTACTTGCAAATATATCAGTTAGAATTGCAGAAACAATGGACAATATTTTACTTTCTAAAGTTATATAATATATACTTAAACAACTTTCACATACATT